>JAFFZH010016071.1:116598-132610 GCA_018420115.1 Euura saliciscinereae
CTCCTGAAACAAAAATCAGGATATCATGACAATACTTGACGAATCGAGTGGAACCTGACATGTTGAAAATGGTTTGAACATTCCGTGTAGCATAAAATGTAGAGAATAAAATGGTTCCAAACAAAGAGCATAACGTTCAAAAAACACATTTTCTCACACCTGGTCGCAAAATGCCACTTTTCATACCTCTTGAGCGGGCGGAAAACAGATCTTTTCGCCCTCGGGCGGAAACGTCTTTTTCCGCCCGCTAGAAGCGGGCGAAAGAGACTTTTTCCGGCCCTAGGGCGCAAAATCCTGTTTTCCGCCCGCTCACTCGGTCTGAAAAGAGGCATTTCTGCAGACCAGATGATGAGAAAAACATCGTGTGCATCACGGGCGTAAGGCTATTTTGGCGAGTGTGCTGGCAGCAACTCGCCTTCGGCTCGTGCCGCCAAAGGCACACTCGGAAAAATAGTACTTTCCGCCCTTGATACACAAATAACTATTTATCTATATCGTGATGACGTACGCATAGTTTTTATTTTTAACGATTCAATGAATCTTACCACCTGCTGCAGAACATACGTGCTGCAAAATGTTAAGTGTGCTGTTAAATATTTCGAGACACAATACTTGAAAAATTCATTGCTTTCGATATACGTCCATGAGTTCCAGTTTGCCTGTTGGAATTGAAATCAATAATTCAAATATTCTCAGTTTGAATCTTGTATCCTTGTTGTATCGAGAATATTTTACTCCTTGATGCAAAAATATTTTTATAACGTTTATCTACAGAACAGGTTTTTTTTCACCTGTTGATGATGTGTGTGAATAATTGCAATGCTGACGTGGAAGCTATTGAACCACTTGACTCTCAATTAGTTTTTTTACGTTATTCTCACTTATATGATTGTATTTTCCAGCGTACCCGATTGCAATAAGTATAAGTGAGGTTTCATTGTATTGGAAAATAGAACGTTCGAGCATGTGCTATTGGTCTGTAACTTACCGCTGGCAACACCCACGCACACCAATGAGGCGACAAGAAGACAGACGATCTTGTTCATGTTGAAGGTAGCCACTTACTTCGTGTCTGGTTAGAATTCGTCCGATCCGTCGTATTTATAAACAGCAGAGAGACCCCCTACCACATCGATAACTTAACGTAGGCGATGAACAAAAAATTGGTAACGTATGTCGCGTGTCTAATGACATAAGGACGTAAGCGCCATTATACGACGTTTTGCGGATTATAATGGCATAAAGACGTATAATTTTTTTTTCACGCCAATCGCTCTGAAAACGTTCGAAACGTATCAATTGAAATTACGAGATCGAGAAATGTAAGTGCAAAAGGTCGTAAGTTGGGCGGATACGACCTTCTTCTTTTTGGCTATTCTTCTTCTTTGGCTATTTGGGAAAATCATAAAAAATTGAAAAAAAATCAAAATGGTGGATACGACCTTCTGCTTTTAACTACCAATATTTTTTATCGAATTTTTTTAAATGGTCGTTCTTTCAATTCACCTTCGCGTTTTACGAGTTTTAACAGCTGTTTAAAAAAAATCATGAAAAATTTAAGAAAAAAAAATGGTGGATACGACCTTCTGCTTTTAACTGCGATTTCGTTTATCGAATTTTTCGAAACGACGTCGATTTCGATTTTTCTTTGCGTTCCAGGAGTTTTTACAGCTATGTGGAAAAATCATGAAAATTTGAAGAAGACAAAAATGGTGGATACGACCTTCTGCTTTTAACTACCAATATTTTTTATCGAATTTCTTTAAATGCTCGTTCTTTCAATTTATCTTTGCGCTTTACGAGTTTTTACAGCTATTTAAAAAAAAAATCATGAGACATACGAGACAAAGCCTTATCAATTGTGATTGTCTTATATCGAATTTTCAGTAGCTGAAAATTCTAATTCGAACCCAAAATTATCGTTTGAGTACATTTTCCATTGATAAAAGTGCATACATCAATCATAATCAGGTATTTCGCAGGATTGTGGCATGCCACGGATGTGCCCTAATTATTCAGTCCTGGTCTTAAGGGGGCATCCATAAAGGACGTCCGCGCCTATAGGGGGGGGAGGGGTTCGCGAAATGTGACCATTTGTGACCAGGGGGGAGGGGGGGTTCATGCTGGGTGTGACGTCCACTCAAAAATCCCATTTGACAGACTTATAAAAAATTATGCGTCAATTTTTCCGTTTGGTTACCTTCGATTTCGGAGAATTGAGGGGGGGTCTTTCATTGTGACCATCGGACGTTTCTTAGGGGGAGGGGTTCAAAGATTGTGACTATCTGTGACACGGGGGGAGGGAGGGGTCAAAAATTGGTAAAAAATCGCGGACGTCCTTTATGGATGCCCCCTAAGGCATGCCACGGTAGCGCCTATTCAGGACCCGGACAGTGGTGCAAGTTTGGTAAGCCACAAATCAGCCTCATATGGCCCATTTCAGTCTTAGGGCATGCCACGACAAATTTCTACACGGGATAAGACGAAAAATTGCGTTTTCGAGCCAAGATCCATGAAATTTGATTTTTTTGTTCGTCGACATCGATCACCGCGTCTTCATTTTCGGTATGATATGACGAAAAATCGCGTTTTCAAACCAGGATCCATGAAAATTTGAGTATTTTTTCTTCATTCACATCGACCACCGTCTCGCCATTGCTGGTATGATAAGACGAAAAAGCGCATTCGGGCACTCGTACGTATCAAATAGGAAAAATTTTGCTGTTGTTAATTTTCTCAAAAACGTTGAAGGAGCAATCAATGAAAGCAACGGAGCAATTACGATTAATTACGAGCAATCAAGGAGCAATTGTTTGACATCAAAATCATTGGGAAATTGGAAAGTCACGGGCCAACCTCCCATAGGTCCGCGCATTCAGGGTGAAGCGGAAACATGTGTGTCTCCATGAATCTATACTTCCTGTTTCCACAGTGAACTTTCTACGGTTTGTTTTTCGCGTTTACGAGGAAGGTATGACTATTTTCCTCCTAAAAATTGACCATCAATCACCGACAAACGATTCTACGGCGATTCGCATCGATACTTATTAAATTCATTTTTATCGAGGGGCCGAGAAAAAAAAATTTCCTAGGAAATTTTATTGATCGATTTATTAATTAACGCATCACTGACAAACGTCCGGATTAGTCCATGATTCACCAACAAATGACCGACAAACGATTAAAATCATAATTCATCCAATCGGGGCAGGTGAGGGGCTAACTATAGGGAGTTGGCTAACGCCAGGTACTGGGATCGCTGTTGTCCCGGATGTCCAGCGAATTGACTATCGACAACCGCGCCACCTGGGAACCAACTCGTGGAACTCTAGATAGTTGTCTGCTCTCGGCGTAGTTCTAGACCAGAGAGGCCGTTCTTACCTCATTTTTATACTCATAGCTGCGAGCAAACCTGAGGAGACGACGATGGAGACGAAAATTGTTCGAGTGAAACGGACCTGTCAGACCTTTTAAATAATCATATCTCAACTTCTCGTGCATCGATTCAATCGAAATAGGGCTTAAAGGAAAGCTTTTTGTGCCGACATTCTGATAATAATTCATAGGATCCATGGATTTTGTGAAATGGAAGAAGACAGAGATTCTGATTACCCCCACCACTGCGAATAGCTCCCGTTCGGGTAAATAGACTCGGCGAGTCTACGCGCAGCGTTAAATTTTTTTTTTTTTAATTCACTTGGCGCGAGACTCTACCGAGTCTCTTGATCACATGTGTTGAGCTTCTTTTGTTATACTTTCGAATATAATTTCGCGCCTTTTATTTTTGTCGTCTTCTTTGAGTAAATTATTATACCTTATATATTACATATTATTATTATTATTATTATTATAGAGTTTATTGTTTTCTGTATTTTATTTGTTAGTTTTCTTATATACTTGATTATATTATGCAAATAAAATAAATAAATAATACCCTAAAATTCGAATTTCTCCGAAAGTTCCTATTACAGATTATTATTATTATTATTATTATTATTATTATTATTATTATTATTGTAGGGTTTATTGTTTTCTGTATTTTATTTGTTATATTTCTTATATACTTGATTATATTATGCAAATAAAATAAATAAATACCCTAAAATTCGACTTTCGGAGAAATTCGAAATAATTATGAGCCCAGTATAATAAAGAATACATATTTTTATATTTATATTCTCTATGATATCTGTATTTATTATAGTAGTGTACCTATATTGTTATTATAAGTCAGACTTCGCGGTATCGTTAAAATGATTATTATACAGATATATAAAGGATGATGTAGAATCTTTGACAGATATTAATTAATTTATTGGTTAAATTTTCTTTGAGATCGAAATTTTATTCATGTTATTTTTTTTCTTGTTAAATTGTTAATAAAAATTTGTTTGTTGTATGTCGATACCAACTTTTTAAATACTTTGATTTAAATCTTAGAAAAATGAATAAATAAATGGCAACGAAAGTATCGATTCCAATTTTACAGATAACGAAATTGATATTTAAATCTTTTTTCTTTTTATTATTGAGATTGAATATTATTTCAACCATGAAAATACGCAAATAACGAGAACTCGTTCAAATTTCATTTTGTTCTATCTCACGATTCTGTCGATTTTTTTATTTTTATTTTTTTCTTGTCACAAATGATTTTAAAAAAATACTTTAAAATAATAAGAAATAATGAGAAAAAAAATTAATGAAAAATAAAAAAAATATATGTTAAAACAAATTAAATAATACTTAAAACTAATTTCATGTAGATTTTATTATGTCGTTATAGACGAATGAGAGAGAATATGTATTCACCACTCACGATCTGTGAGTAACACAGATTTTTTATTCGGTTCATTTGCATCCCGAATCTTGAAGAAAAGATAAAAAAGGAGAGGCATAAATTTATACCGGATCTAGTCTAGTGGAGGCTAGCCGGCGACCTAATTCATTATAAACAAACTTGCTTCTATTTCTGGCTATTCTAGATATATTCAAAGTGGGCTATTCCGCATGTTTATATTATAAAAAACTTTGGTATAATACTTGAAGATAAAATTCTACAGGGTGGAATTTCAGAACAGTAAAGAAAAAAAAAGAAAGAAAATTTATTACATGAAATATAAACTGTATTACCGATATCCAATAAATAATTTATAAATCCAAAAAACCCTGTGTGGTTATACATACATATTCGACCTATCAAGGATGCTCGTACCTATATGTGTATCGACGCGGTCGCGGATTGCATAATTAATCAGAGTACAAAGTAATTACGGAATCGGGTCATTGAGTTTGTTTCTTTTTCACCTTCTCTGTAATACATAATCAATTATTATACCACGCTATTCTGTTTTATTTTCATTAAATTTCCCTTATCACTTGACGATCATAATTACAATGATTAACAGATATAATATATAATATATAATATAATATAATGTAATATAATATAATATAATATAATATCGAGGAGAAGTAGAACACCTATATGCATAGTAGTTATATATGATATATCAATTATGTGTATGATTAATGTATTCAATAAAAATCATATATACGATACCGCCTTTTCATTTTTTGTTTTTGCTTCTTTTTCTTTTTGCTAATTAAAAAAATCGTTACAATATCCTCAGCTGAATTTTGTTTTTCAATCTCTATCACAATATATTCGTTCTTTTTCGTAGAGTGACGTCACAACTCCGTTCTAAAGCCACAATTTTTTGTTCCATTAAAAAAAAAAAAAAACGATCTTATTGGCTAAAAACATGAAATTTACCGATTAAACTGGATGATTTACAGGATGTGGATCTCGATTCTGGCTTCAGAATCGGAGGCTTGATTTTTTAGAAACGATTCTGAAAGACCGTAGATTGACAATTGGACTTTGAATGTGCGATTATTTACATAACAACTAATAATACGTGAGTTTATAGATTGAAGCTATGGCGCAGGCTGTCTTTGTCATGCGAGTCCCTCTAACGACGGTGAAGAATGGTATGATTTACGAATAATAACGAGGACGATGAAAGTTTACAGAAGCTTACCTTCTGCACTTCGTTAAAATTCGTGTAACGATCATGAAACTCGATTCAAAGAGATAACGATTCTTTAAAAATTTTCTAAATCTGCTTTTTCCCCCTTTTTTTCACTCCGCTAATAGATTTGAATTTTTGGCGCCTTTTTTTTCATCCCCTTTGTGTCAATCTTTGAATATGATCAGATGATACCAATGATCGAGTGTGTGGAATGCCTCATTGCGAATTTCTGTTCGCATCTTTTTTCCTTTTTTGTCTATTTTCTATCTT
The DNA here is from genome assembly GCA_018420115.1 of Euura saliciscinereae. Taxonomy (NCBI): domain Eukaryota; kingdom Metazoa; phylum Arthropoda; class Insecta; order Hymenoptera; family Tenthredinidae; genus Euura; species Euura saliciscinereae. Next base: position 122,904 of record JAFFZH010016071.1, read on the forward strand.
TGATTCATGTATCGATTCGTCGAAAACTTTCGTACGTTTGATAATATTAATTATTAATACAGTTTTTTTTTGTCCTAAATTTCTCATCTTCGATAATCTCTCTATTTTGATGGGTTTTTTTTTCTTTCTTCCCAATTTCCGGTTGATATGACAGTAATAATAATAATAATAACTATTATCGTCATGCAGATTTAAAAATAGTGGAGAATTCAGAGGTACAATTCGCTATATAAGGCCAAGTTTTTTTGCCGTTGATATATATTATTAATATATAGATAGATATAGATAAAGATTTATTTGATAGCTGAATAACGTAACGAAATAGATAATAATAATTGATATGTTATAATTGTCGCAAATTAATTATCTCCACGATACCACGAACAGCTGTGAGTAGGTATAATTATAGCTATATAATAAATTTACGTTTATTCATATATATATTTAAATTTATTTATTCACTCACACCATAATAATCCCTTTATTTAATTACTTTATCTTCTTTTTTTTTTTTTTGTTATTTTGTGTTAATTTTTTTTTGGCTTCTTTCATTATACATATTAAATTGCTCTTTCTATTACATGATTGACTATAATCGTTCAATTTATGTATTTATCATTTTTTCAAAATGCGAATTGTCGAGGTTTTTTTTTTCAGCGCTAGATAAAATAGACAACAAAATTAGGAGGATGAATCGACAATGACAAATCACTTGCTCAAGAAAAAAAGGTGATGATAAATCGATAAATAAACCCGTGTCGATTTAGTCGCTGAGTTCCTAATCAACAATTAGTGGAAATAATTGTGTCGTGTGGGTGACGACGACTATTCGCACTGTGATAATTTATTATCAATTTACGTCATTTAATTATCGTGATAATAATCGTTATTATATCGAAGATATGACTTTTCTATAGCTAGTGATAGGTAATTCGTTATCACGACGATAATGGATGCATAGGAGCTTCGTCGCGTGGTTTTTGTTCTTCGTTTTTTCCTTCCTGTTGTTATTTCTTTCTTTGAATTGTTTATTTAGAATGAACTCTTGCCGAATATGAAATTTCCGGGTGCCGATGGATCGTCGGAGGCGAAATACTGTTTCCAAAGTTCAGTAAACTCCTCACGAGACACTTCGTTCTTGTTCTGAAATTAAAAAAAAAAAATTACCACCATATATAGCTATTTGAATAAAGTAGAAAATAAAACTGGTCTCAATCGACGAAACAATTATCCAAATTCTTAATTTTTCGTGATAAAATTAGTTGACAGTGTCTAAAAACTAGTTTTTATTCACCGTGACGTCAGAATTCACATATTCATTTCTCAGTTTAATAATAATACAAGTAGTAAACAGGCAAAAACCGAGAAAATGTATAAATAAACGTCTTTTTATTCTTTGAAGCCCCGAAAGACATCGTACAAAATAATGTTTTTTATGATAGTACTATAGCTGAAGAGCATCCTTCCAAATTTTTGTGAAAAAATATTGAAAATAAAAAAAGTTATGAATTTTTGAGTAGAAAACCGTGTTTTTCCGAACACTTATTTTCAGGAATCTTTTCTAGTACTTACAAACCAAAAATTCACAGTTTCATCGATGAGACGATATTTTTCAATGTTCAAATTACATTTCTGAACTTTTCTACGGAAATCTAATTGAAATAAACTTTGAACGTAAAATAAATGAACTGAACTCACTCCGGACAATTTGTTGAAAGCGGTTCTGCACTCGCTGACTGGAATACCGTAGGTGCTGCAAACGCTGGTGAATTCCTCCTCGTCGATACGGCCGTCGTCTACAGGGGATAAAATATCGGTTAATTGCTTACTCATATATACAGTAGGTACGTAGAGAGTTATAGCGTTGGAATAAACCACGTGTTCTGGGTTGTAATCTGGGATTATTACCCCCTCGGGGCTATAGCGATTCGGTTTATGGTTGTATGTGCCTATTATCTGAACTAGAAAACAAATTCAAACCCCCCGTCTCGCGTCTTCATTCTCAAGACTAGCTCGAGTAGCTCCTGAAATTGAGTGGCTCCCTTGTCTTGAAATTAGAACATACAGGTACCACAAAGATCCGATAACATTAGCTTGATAAGTCTGCATCGCAGGCTACAGATTTCGAGCTTACGTGGCACGAGATACACCTGACCCGCGATGAACGCGGTCTCAATAAATTATTGGCGAAAAATCAGGCCTACGTACCGGAAGTGTCCTCCAAGTCGAAGATGAAGCTCATGTAACGCTGTTGCCATTCGAGAGCGTTGGACGGATCTTTCGCGTATTCTTCCCACATCGAGCACCACTCGTCGCGGCTGACCTGTTCGTTTGTTGATGAAAAATTAATTTCAAAGTAAAGAGACGATATCAAAGATATGAAAGATCGTTTTAATGAGCTTTTTCTAACCTGGCCATCGTGGTTGGCGTCGGCACGTTGCCTCAAACCGTCCCAAACCTTGAGGAGAGTATCGTGGGTCTGTTGGTTCTTGGGATTTCCTGGAGCCCAGCCTCTGTTCTGGCAGATTTTCTGAAAATTTCAACAAATTCCTTCTTCAAGAATGGAAGAAAGAGACGAGTCTCGATTCTTCTGAACATTGAACGAGCAAATTCGTGCACTAAACACGTGTGACGGTTCGCGAACTCGACGGAATCATTCAGAATATCGTTTTACACTCGTCCATTTGCAATTTAATTAACAAACTTGGTCTAATTGAGAAGAAAATCCAAATTTTTGATGAGAAAAATTTTCTTGCCCCGACCGGGAATCGAACCCGGGTCTCCCGCGGCCTAGTCGGCGACCTACACCACGAGACTACCGCGCTGGTCCGAAGGTTCTTCTCGTCATAGTCTATATTACTGCTAATGCAGTGAAATCCGTTCGAACTGAAGAAGGCGGAAATAATCAACGTGAACCGTTGATCGTGGCTTTTATTCGACTCTGGTAAAATGAGGTAATGAAGATTTAGATGGTGGGTTGTGCCCAAACAATTAGGATAACGAGTACCTATGAACGCAGGACGCGGAACGTCGGGTCATTTGCATTTGATAGTAACGTAAATGTAGCATATATAACCCCACCCCTATATTTGACTGCTTTATACGAGGATCTTTTCCTCTAATTTGATTGAAAACCCTTCGTCGTACGTTTGATCCATTAAAACCGCCGCTTTCATCTTTACCTTGACTGAAGAGGCATGCCGGCTTTCAAATGTCTCTTTGTTATTAAAAGCGAATTACACAGCGAGAGGTAACTTATACTTCGAACAAGTTTAACCCAGATAGATTTCCGAGCCAATTTCTACAACTCGGAGGGTGTTGTGATAACGGAAAGAGAATTTCTCAAAGGAATGTTAGATAATCTTTCAAAAATCGAATTCCATTACCGAGGGGTTCGCGAAAAGCTGCTTTAAAAGTTCCCTTTTCTTCGGGGGTAGTGGAAGATAAATCGTAGGACTATTTGTCTTAAGGTAAGAACCGCAGGGACAGAGCGAGGGGGTTTTCTGTGGAGCGTGGGAAATGGCTGACAAAGTAGAGCAGAGAGTAGGGACCGAAAGCCCTTCCGGCGATGGCAATGGCAACGGCCCTTCTATCGCGGTTATACGTTTCTGTGGCGATATTCGTCGGACTGAAAAGACACACAAACACCATTTCTGTGGACTGACGTCAAGTCGTGGAGTATCGACGCCCCTGCATCAATCTACCTGTCCGGGTAAGGCCACCTTATCGGGAAACTCTTGCGCCCTACCGCTCCTGTCCTTGAGGGAATAAATTCAGCTGACAAAGCTGTAAAACAGTGTTTGATTAAGATCAAATTTATTACACTTTTTTCAAACCCCGGGTTATACACAGGCACGAAAGCTCTATAGTCTTTGTGCATCGAAGGCTTCTTTTCCTTCCAATATTAGATAAGAACCAACGGCTGTAAATCTTTCATTCCCCCAGCCCGGATTGACAAAATTAACTCATCCAACCGGCAATATTTTTCATCAACTGAATTATTCATACCTGCCTACTACTCTTCTGATTGATTATACTTTCACTTCAAGACCGAGTGAATCCGTCTCCTAAGCTTATTGAAAATCATATACCTCATATAGTTTCAACTTTCATTCGCCCGTGTCATTTTCGGTGAAAATATTCCAACCGAAGGGGGTTATAGTCACATGTAAAACAGTTGGAACAGTTCAAAATGATATGAAATGCTTTTCAAGTGGCATGAAATGCCTATAAAGTATCTTTGAAATGGTATGGAAAGCTACGAAATACCCTTGAAATTCTATGGAAATGCCATTAAAGGGTTGAGTAATGGCATTCAATGGTTTTCAAGTACAATATAATGGTATGAAATGCTACGAAATACCTTCGACATTCTTTTAAAATTACCCCAAACGGTTAAGTAATGTCATTCAATGGTTTTTAAGTGGAATGGTATGAAATGCTACGACTTACTGAGAGATATTCATCAAATGGTAACGATAGTACACGAAGTACGTGGAAAATTCTACGAAATGGTTGAAGTACAACATTTTGAAGTAGGTCACTTCTAGTTTTCATCATGATATTTCATGAACCGTCGAAGATTCTGAATTTGTTAAGATTCTCACCTGAATGGCTAGTTCGAAGTCCTTCCTCTCGATGGTTCCACTCTGATTGACATCTGAAATTGTTTCCAAAGCGTATAAAATAATGCAGATAAGGTAATTTGCAATTCTGATTTATGGATGAGAAACAGCGTTCAGCAGGTATTGACAAAAAAAAAAATAGAATGCGAGGAGAGTTTAACACTCGGCGGGTGTCCGGAGGGCTGGGAGGCTAATTGAGTGCTTACCAAAGGCCAACATTTAGCCAATCGATTTCTGTTCAAATAAAATGATTAATGAAGGTTTAAACTTCTGCCTACAAGTCGGGGGGAACCCGGTAAAGTGGATGCTCGAAACTCTCTGATCCCGAGGCGACGCGACGAACCGAATTTAACCAACCCCTCGACCAAATTTCTCGCGACAGGCCACAGGCTCACCCCTAATTACCGATTTCGTACGCCGAAATTGTTACCAACGACGTGTAAGATAAGATGAAAGAAAATTCGTTTCCGAATTGCGTAACGATATCTCGAATGCTTGTGACGAATTTATGCCATTTCGCTATCAGAATTTCGCGATACGAGGAGAAGCGGAATTCTTCAGTGCCTCATTCGTCCAGGATATTGTCCATCATCGTAGCAATCATCGCCTTATTCACAAGTTCGACCGATAAACTCCGAACCAATCCGTCAGGTTCTTTCGCCATGAGGTCTGACCCTCTTCAGTCTTCCTAAAGATCTTCCCTCGCATCAGGTGGTGGAGTATCCAATATTTGCCTTCATTTCTCATGACGTGATCAGAGTGCTCAAGCTTTCTCAGCTCTTTTATGGTATTGAGCAGTTTCTCGTCTCCAGTCATGAGGAGGTGGAATAGAATAAGAAATTTTAGTACAGGGTTTCCCCAAATCTCACAGACTGTTCGCCATTGGCGAGACTGAATCAAGCTTGATTAGTTTTGCCCGTGCGATTCCCAACTTTTCCATAGCACGTTCGTCTGGACGGATGAATGGTCGGTCAAACTTGCAAGGAGGCTCTGGCACAGAGGGGCGATTTGGGTTGCCCCAATTTATACACAACACCGCAAGTTTAGATTGCGATCAGATTATTGATGATTGATGATTGAATGAAAACCTAGTGCTGTTTATCAAAAGCATCAAAGAAAAATTGAAGCTCTGTTGATTTTAAGGGGACCAGTACAGTGTGATTCAACAAATTCTCCATACCTCAAAAATAATTAATATCTTATCAAAAGTTGATCATACATAAAAAAATTTACTGTCTTAAAAATCACATGTCGTAAAGTTTCAGACACACGTTTGATTCGATTATGTCTCTCGAAGTCTTATTTCCATCGGAGAGCAATTCTTCATTACGTGAATCAGGGAAACTGAGAAAAAAAAATCCTGTGATAATTTATGGTCAGCTATTGAAATTCATCGACAATCTAGTCATTATTTTGCCGATAACTTGGTCCAAAAATTTTGTTTTTCAATTTCCCTCGTTCACACGATGAAGGATTTCTCGAGTATATCGCGGTTCCGCCTACTTCTACTTCAATCAGAATAGGCAAACGGAATAAAAAAAGCTCCATTCACGCGACTATCAGTTCAAGCTTCTGTCACCGGAGGTTCAGTCTGCTTGAGTGAACAGTGAGCGTGACTAACGCAAAGGGGTTAAATAGGGGCTGCGAAGAACCTCTCGGAGAAGCTACCAGGCGTGATGGCATGCACGCTCTCGACAAACCCTTTGCTATTGTTTGCTGTCCTTATTCGTCGCCGTAAATAGGTGAGGCCCGCGCTTTCAACCCCTCAAGGAAATTTCTTGTCGAAAGATCAGGGGAGTGTGTGAGGATTAACACGAGGATACGCCTTTGATCCCGTTTCGGATCGGTTGAATCTGTCTTTTGAGATTCGCCGACAGGAATTGACGCACGATTTGAGGAATGATCGGGGCTTCCTTGTCTCTAGATTCGACCAAGAAACAGTTTCCAGAAGTTAATAAAGTCTGAGTCTTTGATGGCTGAGAACGATGAATATTTTTCTACGCCACATGCATCAAAACCTCGTGTTTTTGATCCTCTGGAACGGGATCAAAGTCACAGTTTTTTTGACCGGGGAAATAAACAAGGAAAAAAACTCGCAGGAGGGAAATAATTCATTGATAGAATAGTTAATTAGTAGAATACTGATTAAAAATAAGAATTTTGTGATTTTGGAATGAAACTGTGTATAAGTAGGTATTTTTAATATGAAAGAAATTTGGCTAGCTATTGAATCCTTTATATTCTATTCGCCTTTTGGCCCAACCCGACGATGAGTAACGAGTAATTAGTAATTTGAAACATGTGTTTTCACTAATTGTACAAAATATCGTATTCATGGCACGGAAAGCGCCCGGTCTGGTTTCCTCGATGCATAATAATCTGCTGTTTCTGTTGATAAAAACTGTTTATGTTTTTCAAGACGTTAATTAAACTCACCAAAAAAGACGTTGAAGACGTAGAGTAGCTTGTTTTTGCGGAAATCTGAGATCGGCATCTTGTTGCTGAAACAAAATAAGAAAATGAATAAAAAAAATCTTTAATTAAACTCAAGTTTCTGGAAGAATGAGTTAGCGAAGCCTGTCAGAGATACTCGCGGGTGGTGGAAACTGGGGTGTAAAATTTCTTATTTTCTTTACGACATTCAAATTTATGCTTGAAAATTCTTTCAACCTGATCTCGCAGATTTACATTTCGCCGTAAGATATCCCATACGTCATTGACTGAATAGGAAATTCTCGTCAGTCTCAATCTCCTCCGTCTGCGATTGACAAGCTTTATGAAAACTAAAACTTTATCGTAGCCGCAGCGTGATTTGCGATAGGCGAAATAGAATAAAAGAGTTATTCCACATTGCACAAGTTCAGCGAGCGAGTCGTAAAACGAAACTCACTCAGCCTTCTTTTTCATTGTTTTATTCACCCCTTTCTTTATACGAAGCTAAAAATTTACGAGCTTTTATAATCTTCGAGGACTGCAGTGGAGCAGCGGCAGAGTTTCCGTTTATCATATCCAGGATCTTAATCCATATTTCGCGAATAAAATTATCATATTTTTTGGTAACCGAAAACCACAGCGGTTTGAATAAGATTTAATTATCTCGATTGCATTACTTCCAGCCCACTGAATCGTTTTCCAAATCCTCTCTTCGTTCGTCTACTCAATTCAAATCTGTCGTCACACTGTTAGAAATTCATGATAATTTTCATTCGAAAATCGGTTTCCACTGCTACAATAATTGCCGAATTGGATCATAAAATATTGCAGAATAAACCAAAAAAAAATGAAAATTTTACGCTTTTCATTGGATGGACTATTGATAATTGACTGAAATACCAGGATTTGTAAATTTCATTCCTGTTTATAGAAGAAATTTCAAGATATTTTTTACAGTGCACAAATTCCCCCTTTTCGTATTTCCCTAATTCGTCATGAAAAAAAAATTGTTGGCACCCCACGGCTGTCATTCGGCCGTATTTATTTATCGCTCACGTCGCATCCGGTGCTGCACCTGTCGCATGACAGATCCGTTAGTTTTCGTGTCAGTAACTAATTGGATTCAATTTATCCGGAGTCGCGTGTAGTTTATCACGAAAAGTTGTCCCGGCGCTGTACCGATTTTCCTGATAAAATTCTATGGTTTATCTCTCGTCAATTTTCTCGGTCCAAAAGTCTTCCGGAAGTCTTCAACGTTTCTGCAGTTCGCGGTTGAGTAGTTGAAGAAGTCTTCTTCGATTGGCCGCTGAGACCCTCTCATTGATTCGATTATGTGACAAATTGGAAGCCGGAGCTGTGGGTCTGCTGAGGGAGGACCGGCGAGATATCTTCATTTTCCACAATCGAAGTAAGTTTTCTATACACGCCGAGCAGATTCGACGTCTGTCCGATCCGAATCCGGATCCGGATGATTGAAATCTCGGTATTCCGCATGCGATATCGCATAATAACGTCCCGGCATCTCGAGCAGATGGAGGAAAAGTTTGAATATAGACTCCAGTGGAGTATAGTCGATTGGAAACCGAGATATTCCAACTACATGCCTGCAAGTATGTACTTTGAATTCAAGTGAATATATCGATGCGCTAGAGAAACATCCGCAACAAAATCTATAACATGGTCATGATATTCCGACTGATATAATCACCCCGCGAAACAGTGTGACGTGTATGATATTCAGACTGACAGTTTCTTTAGACGTAATATGACACGATTACTTCGGTTCTTCAATATCTACCACGTTTACGTGCACAAACTTTACTACTTGTCATAGCCGTTTACGTGTTGCTTGATTTTCATTAAATGCGTTTACGTGATCTATTTAATAAATGTAGGAGCTAATACGAGCTAATACTTGATTTTGACCCGTTTACGTTGTTTCAAATAGTGTAAGTTACGAAAATTAGTAGCTAATGACACGTAACTCGATGCACGTAAACATGGTAATCGTTTTGAATAATAATTGAAAGATACCTAATTCATCTATACGATACGAAAGGATACGAAAGAATTGCGGAATTGTTACTGAATGGCATTGTTGCTAACGGTAATATATAATTTGATTGACAGATGGCCCATAGAAAAATATTAGGAATTGTTATACAGGGTGAATTCGTGACGATGATACAGTCTGATAATCCAAGTGTTTAAAAGCTCGTTTCCCGATTCTAGACAACTTCAGACTCTGTCATCGTAAGGAAATCACTCTGTATGTAATCCAGTCACTGCTAAAGTTCAGTTTTTTCATCATATCTCTGCAACTATTGATCCTATCGTCACGAAGGTTATTAGAAAAAATGAAGATTATTAAATTCCCTACAACAAAGGTTTAATACAATTTTTCCATATCTTCAATAGTTTTTGTTTAATACAGCCGTGAAAATCACTCTCCCGGTATAGAACCTTGCAAGAATTATGTAGGTATTAACTAGTGTATTGGAGAAAAACTATCAAAGATACGAGAAAAATGTATTGAACTTTTATTGTAAGGAATTCAACAAGCTTCATTTTTTATACCAACCTCCGTGACGATAGGGTCAATAGTTGTCGAGATATTGTGAAAAAACTGAATTCCAGAATCCATAAAAT
>JAFFZH010016071.1:132620-144196 GCA_018420115.1 Euura saliciscinereae
AGTTGTCGAGATATTGTGAAAAAACTGAATTCCAGAATCCATAAAATATTCTTCCAATGCTGTAAAACAGTTTTTATCGTAGGTATAAAAAGTATGATAAAATTAATATGCGGCAAAATGAGAAAATTGTACTAGAATATCATACCATAGATTCTACTAAATTTCTCTAAGCTGTTCCGTGAGGCAGCTTTAATAGAATCCAAAGAATGAATATAGGAAAATAAAAGAAGAAAAAAAAAGTTGTAACCGAATGAAAGTAAGAGAGTCGAGAGTGGTTTTGGTCTTCAGAGACCCGACTATCTTATTTTCTGTGGTAAAATGAGAAAAGGATAAGAAAGAGGACAGAGAAGGAATAAAAATCGCGAAGGCGAAAGAGGAGCTGCACGTTGAGGGTATTTTCCAGATAACATAATAGCGAAAGATGGCAGATCTCTAACGATGCAGAGATACAACTATACGTGTATCTACGTTTCTCGCGGCACACCTTTACCTCTGGGTTGCAGTGCTGTTGGTTTAAATTCTTCAAAAATAAAATAATAGGGGGTAAAAAAAGAACAGAAGAGAAATAAGAACCTCTCGACTCGTCTCGGCTCCTGCAGGCCACGAGAAATCTCGTTCGGTTTTATTAGAGGTTTACATTTTGGTAATGGTGATGCGATATACGGTTTCAGCTCCACGACGCAGAAAAATGATGGGGGGGCTAAGAACGAGCATCAAGAATATAATAAAAATACTTTTTACCCAGCTAATAATAATAATGAAAAAAGAAAGTTAAAAGAGAAGAAAATTGCGACGTTTTTTATCGACACGACAGACACGTGACGAAGATTCATTACTCTGTTAGATACATGCGAATCAGTTCTTACGCACGATACAAATTTTTTTCCTCACCGTACGACGCGTGAAACGCGAACTTCACACAGGGTAGTTTTTACAACCGGCTCACAACGTAATTTGAAAGCTTGCAAATCCCAATTATCTTTTCATTATGCGAATGAACATGCAGTCAAGAATTTTTAACATCGAGGTAATATCGCGTGTGTTGGCTGCTGATGGTTAAACGCGATCTGCTCATTTTTATATTTTCCTTTTCTTTCTCACGTCGCGTATCGTGACACCCGGTGCTTTCCAGGCACTGAAAGAGTTCGACGAGGATCGATACGATCGCGAAACTCGGTAACACGAATTTTATTTATTACTTTTTAATACTCTATTAATCAATTTGGCCGTATGACATTTTTATTCTTTTATCTATCGTATTAGCAAAATCTTTGACAAACGTTTTGGCGCAAAGATAGCTGAAAAATTCGCAAAATTTAACTTAGGAGAGCCAAAAGTGTGAGATGGTGAAAATAATGGTAAAAGATGAGAAAAATAATTTTTTGGTACTGACGTAACAATTAATGTGGCAAATTTTCCGTGTTTTTCAGAATATCAGCCGCCATTTTCCAAATTTTGGGTACTTGGAATCGTGGCAATAAGGGAGGAATCCTTGGGTCTCTTCGAGACTTCATATCTCCCTTAATTATTAATTTTTGTTTTCAACGAATACCACCGATTTTCCTCGACAAAAATGTGATAATCAATTTGGAACTGAGAAAAATTGTGTATTTTCCTTCAATTTTTCATAAACGGCATTTTAATTTTTACCCCCCTTTCAGCGGTCGTAGCCTGCCTAGTCCCGTTAATAACCCAGCCTCGTTATACCGGAAACTCATTATAATTGTTTCACACTCGCGCCTGAAGCTTTCAATTATTTTTACCCGTTCTATTAATCATCGTTATCACACTATAATTGAAGGATAATCATCAGGTTTGTCTGTAATCCAACGGACAGTGAATATATTATATAATAGTGAAAAATTATGCACGGTATAATTGGATCTTTGAACATCTTTTACCTGCATCGCAAAAAATCTGTGCGATATATAATACCGTCAATTTCAAAGGCCTGACGTTCACTGGATATAAAACTCTTCATTATTTCTGACGTCGATATAATAGGAGCAGGAACGTCGGTCACATCAGTTGAATGTCATGTGATTTACATTGAAAAATACAGGGTCGTTTCCTTTTTTTTTAATAATTCTAGGTTCATTGATTTCACTTAAAAACATTTTTAACTGTTAAATTAATTCAACATCTCACAGAAGGGGGAGAACCGGATATACGTCCATCTCCTTGAAAAAGAATCTAGAATATCCTGGAAAAGTGAGGGAATTTTTTTTCTCCGGAAATTATATCCTGGAATCCTCAGGGAATTTTGTGCTCTTCACCGAGGGAATTTTACTAAGCGAGGTCATTTTTTCGAATTTTCCTTTCAGTGTTAAATTGCAAAAGAAGAAAAAATGAGGCAAGTATATTTCGATTAGATTCGTGTGTCTAAGAAATTGACCAAACAAAAAAAAAACCAAGAGACAAAAAAGTGGTCCAAGAGAGAAACTGGAAAAATTTAGAAAAAAAAATCACCTGGAATATCCTGGAATTCTCAGAGAATCTTAGATCCTGAATTGAGTGTTGTATGTTGTAAATTGTAAAATGTTGTAATTTCATTAACTCAAAAACCGCTTCGTCGACTGAATCCAAAATTTGACAGATTCAAGTTTCACAAAACTGAGACGATCGATACCAAGATGATAAAAATCCGTCGATACCTTCTCAAAATTTAATGACTGGCATTTTTTGTCTGAATTTTGGAATTTGAATAGCTGAAAAACTACATGACCGATCAATTTCGAAATCTAATCAGTCCAAGGTTTTGACAAACCGCGTCAATTGGGACCAAGACGATCAATCGGAGATCAACATACGTCCATGTACTTCAACCCCTGATAATAATGGATAAAAAAAATCGTGCACACATATCGGGGTTACTTCGCGAATAATAATCACGTGGGAATAAATCCAATCGGTTGTGAATCTCTGATGAAAATATCCAGCGAAGGTTGTGTGTATAAAATCGTAAAAAAAAGAAGAAGAAGAAGAAAAAAAATGAATATAAATAGATGCGATCAATATATGCGAGAAGAGCAGGCTTCGAGCGACCTTGCGTAATGTATATGCAGGCTTATTTATGCCCGAGCATAAATTTATAACGGACTATTTATCCTTTTATTTTTTCTGGAGGCAGAGGCAGGCCTCTCATAGCTCGAGCCTAAAATTCTCATCCGGTTTCTCCTTAATTTTTTTTTCTTTTTTTCTTTCTCGTATAATTCCGCAATTAGATCACGTCTCGCCTCGACTTTTTCAACCCCAATAAAAGTCCGAAATGACACTTTTACACGTTACACACAGGCGAACTTCGATCTTCCCCCAACCCTGGAACAGATGCGGTTTAGACTTTTGTGACAAATGTCTTTGCCACGCTAGGTGGGGTCCAGAGGGACAGGAATTCTCAAAGGAATACAAAATGGCGAAGGACGGGATGTAGGTTAGAAGGTGAATCCATTATTCTTATTTCTCATATGAATACGTTTCATCCCTCGCTCCGCAGGCATCGACCACCTTTCGTTATCATTTTCTCTTCAGCTTCATTTCTGTTACTTTTTTTTTTGTCTCAGTCCAGCAGTAATACGACGATATTATCGATATCTGATACGCCTCACCTACGTCGGTTTGAGTTCGATATCAATAAATCATTCGGTTTACAGATGCAGAAGCTGTAAAATTTTGGCTAAAAATTATAGCAACTTTGACGCTAAACGATTTTTGAATTCCACCCACGCGTTGTGAAAGCCACACGTAGGACGGAAGGGAAATTACGGTGCTGCGTTATATCCTTCCAAAGAGAAGAAAAAGAGACACACAAGAAGATAAAAGCAAACCAAGAAGCGAAGAAGGATGTGTCGTCGCGTCTCAATCGTGCGGAATTTTTCCTTCTATATACGTGCAGAAGTTCGAACTCGTGTTCAGTCAGACGTGTCTGACTCTCAAAAATGGAGAAACAAAAAAAAATCATTGAATTTCTTCTCTCTATTTCAGTGGCAGAACAGAAACAGAGTATCGAGGGTCACCACGGCTCAGCCAATAAGTCGAAATCGTTCGGGTCGGCTCTGAGCCACCCTTCGCCTCGGGGTTCATTTCGTACATATACGAACGTGTACTGAACGGAATTAGGGGAGGAAAAGTGGATCGAAACTTCTATTTTTGAACGAAGAAAATACACGGAGAGCTTCGTGATGAGGAGAGCCTCATTATGTCATTACAACATGGATCGTTGAGCAGATTCTGGAAGACGTACATTTCGAGCCCTGAAGCTTTCCCCGAGGAAAGAAAAATGCTGTCTCTTGTTTTTAGGGGAAAAGTTTAACCAGCTTTCCTCATAAAAATTCCCAATATTCGTACCCTTTTTCTTTTTATTCGGGTTGTATTTTATTCTTCCCCCCCAATTCGAAGGACGTGACAGGATGTCAGGATCGCTGTCGTGAAATTTGCTAGAGTTCTGTCATTTTTGAAGAGAAACAAAAAAAAAAAATTGTTTCCGTCGTTTCTGCAGCGACCGAGAGACGGAAATGTAAAAGTTTAGTGAACTATTATGCAGTCGTCTACACTACGTCCGGGGTACACGAGGCGAGGGTTACTCTCCGACAAACTCTGTTACGAACAGAAGTCGAGATTTACATGTATGTACACCTCGGCTTCGTGTTGGGAAATTTCTATCGCAGCTTGCGAAACTCTGAACCAGAAACCAGCTTTTATCTCTAACGACTATTTCTATGGAATTTGGAGAACGTGATGAATATAAGAAGAAGCTTTTTCGGGATGTAAGAGTTTGTTAATTCAAGTACAACAATCGATTATACAGTTTTTCCCGAATTAAAGTCCGAAGTTTGGATAACAGAAATCCAATTTTCACCCCGTTAGGAATGAAGTTTAATTAATCACGTTTAATAAAGGAACAATTTCATCCCCATTGTTGGACGCGAGCTTCTGGCCTGATTTTCCACTATTGTATTTCCACCAGCTGTTTACCCACTGCTGAGTGATTGGTTTAATCACTTTATCATTTTACGCGGTTTCTATGTAGATTTTCAGACAATAGAAGCTCCGAGTTTTCCAGACAGTTCCGCAACAATCACCCGGCTCGTACTGAATTTTTTTTTTTTTTTTTTTTTAACAAATTCCAGGTCTTTGGCACCAACGAGTGCCTCAAAAACCGACCATCTACACGGCTACAGATATTCGAAAGCTAGTGGCGAGGCGGGCTCGTAGCCAAAGATGAAACGAGGGAAAGCACAAGCTCCGTTAGGATCTGCTCGAGCTTTTGCCTCATTGTGTTTCTCGCCTAGCTTGGCTCGAGTCGTTCCAGCACCGAAACAAAGCAAAAAACGTCATGAGCTTATCAGGAGCTTGTGGTAATTGAGACGCGAGCTTGAACGAGAAAGCAAAAAAAAATTAGCAACTGCCTCGTTAAGAGGGTCCCGAGGGCACTCAATTATTGAGGAACAACTTTACCCCCCCCCCCCCCCCCCCTCCCTCCGGATGTTGAGTTTATCCAGCACCCGGAAATGCGACGAGGTCGAAGGTAGGATATCACTCAGGATAAGAATTATGTTTCCGATGGCACTCTGGCGAAGTAACAACAACCGGGTCCCCAGAACCTTAATTGGACAGAGATCGAGACGCTGAGATAAGTCACGAGATATTGGGCGAGGATGATCTGCTCTGTCTTGGCTTTTGTCCCGGACATCCGCTTTATCGAACGGAGTTAAGTCGTTGGGTGGTTATCTAGCAGATGGAATGAATTTGCGAATTCTTTAAGTAACACTTTTAAATCGATTATACAGGGTGGCTCGTTCCACGTGTCGATAATGGAAGGGGCCCTAAGTGGCTTAACTTTCAAACTATCAGACGTAGATTTGACGTCAGAAACGCATTTCGAATCTTGGATTGACAGCTTTGAAACGTTTTCTTGAAATCATCGTTTCAAATTTATGGCACTTAAGCCCCGCCCATTTTCGACCAGTGAAATGGGCCACCCTGTATATAATTCTTTGATGTGAGGCTGTTATCGTAGGTTCTTGAATCGTTTTCAGAAATCTCATCGTCTTGATGGGATAAATTCGCGAATTCATTAATTTACACTTTTAAATTGATTATACAGGGTGGCTCGTTCCACGTGTCGATAATGGGAGGGGCCCTAAGTGGCTTAACTTCCAAACTATCAGACGTAGATTTGACGTCAAAGACGCATTTCGAAGCTTGGATTGACAGCTTTGAAACGCTTTCTTGAAATCATCGTTTCAAATTTATGTCACTTAAGCCCCTCCCATTTTCGACCAGTGAAATGGGCCACCCTGTATATAGTTCTTCGAAGTGTGTAATGTGAGGCTGTTATCGTAGGTTCTTGAATCGTTTTCAGAAATCTCGTCGTCTTGGGATAAATTTTGCTTAGGATTCAATTTCACCGTCAAAATTGTACTTGCTAAGTCAAAGTCTGTGATTATACAGTCGCTCAGAATTAAGCCAGAGCACTTTGAGACTCGAGCGGGTGTTATTCAAAGACCGAATAGATTTAGACAGATTTCTCTGAAACCCTTCACGGATCTCAACGGTTGTACCCGATGTAATCATACATTGATCCCACGCAAACAGAATAAATAGAACAGAAACATCTAGAATAACAAAATTTCTAGAAATTCCCAAAATTCTTTTAAGAACTCAAAAATTATTTCGAAATAATTCTTCGAGCATGGATTCAACGAATGATACCTTGGGATATTCAATTTTTGAGAATTAGTAGTTTTTGAAATTATACTTGACTTTTTTGAGATCGTAGAGTAAAATTCTTACGTCAATCAAGTTCTTCTATATTATTTATTCAAAAAATTGCGAATGGCATAGTGAATTTAATTTTTTCGGGATATTCGTTAGACTCTCCAGATAAATGTATTATACACAAAATCGAGAAAATAAAAATTCGATTCTTTGTCGTTCCGGTTCTGCGACGTTTCCTTGAAATTATATTGTTAAATTTTGAAACCTCCCTCCAATGATAGGAGTTTCACGAACATTTGTCCCTCGCCCATTGATATTCCCCAAAGATTTAGCTAACTTGTATTTGGTATGCGGGAAAGTGAATCGCACCAATGTTCCGTAGGGTAATTCACAAAGTTTACGTCACTTTGTGAAGGCAGTGGAGTGAATCCTTCAGTACGTATTAAATACTAGAATTCCTACTATCACTCGGTCTCGTCGCTCATTCTGATTATAACACTCAATTTTAACTCCTAACTGAATAACTGAATAACTTTAACTGAATAACTTCGAGGTATTAATTAACAACGTTCATTTATCAATTTCACTGGTCACACCACGCAAAAACTGGGTGAAATTAGTTCATTTTTTGGATTTTTTCTTCCTACAATATCGACTACAATTCCCATGTAGAAATTAACTTCCAATATTCTGTAATTTCAGTAATAATTCAATATTTAATATTTCAATAATTTTTCCCATTTGTGATTCAATTTCCACATGGGAATTAAAGTTCGCAAATTTTTTCTGCCAAAATAATCGTCCGATTGATTCAAAATTTTAAAGGAATATTCCCAACAGGAATTCCGATGGTGTAACCCAGGATTTTCTTTATTCTATCTCAAATTGTGAAAATGGTACCTGTTTGTGTATATTTTCGTGCTTTTCAAGCCTCTAAACGCTTACAAAAAAATGTATAACTAATCACCGGATGAGCATATCTAAAAAATCCTGGACTAAACCGCAGATAATCCTGTCGGGAATATTCCCTCCGAATTTCAAGTCAATCTGCAGTGATTTACAAGTGTCGCCCTTTTGGATGTATTTTTATAGCAAATCGATCAAAAATTGGTGAACTTGTAGTAAATATACTCGACAATGAACCCTTGAAAGTTGAATGAGTTTCATCCAGTCGTTGCATGAGAAAAAAATCTTAGATTTGTGTTCATATTAGTGACCCTTAAAATAGACTCGTATGAATCCTCGCTTACAATGATGAAACAATTTTAGTTTACACCCGATGAGCATCTGTTAGATTTCTCGTTCCAAAGTTCCGGTTTACTCGTTCTAAATTCGTCCGATTATACAGTTATTCAAAATCAAATCGATCAAATCATTTCTTTGATCATCAGATATTATATATTCGACGGAATTCGTCTATTGGATTATATTTATTCATTTTTTTTTCCATCGATTTCTCTTTATCGGGTTACCAGAAAATTGGAAAACCTTCAAAAGACCAGGAACCGAAAAACTCCGCGAGTCATTCGACAAATACATCGACCAAAAAAAAAAAATAAAAAAAAAATACTACTAACTCCGAGTCGTGTATCGACGTAGAAATTTTTCTTCTCAAAGAGAAGCTTTACGGTATTGACGCCCAGATAAAAGAGGGCTATGCCATAGAGTAAATATTGAAGAGGAAAAAACGATCCCTAGAAACATTCCTCACGGTTCTGTTTATTTGATTTTTCGCACGAGCTTTGCTCCGCTAAGCGGCTGACTAACTCTCTATAAAAAAACAAGATAAAAAGCTTGAAAAAACTATTAAATGCATCGTGCAGAGAAGCTCAATTAACTGTACAACGTCAGGTTCCATGCGAGCACGCGATCACTAGTCATTTTCATATGCGATATATTGTCTAAACTCTGGGATCTAGGTCAATGGAAGAGATTTTGGCGGATAAAACCCATTAGCTTATCAAAGTTGGCTAATTAACGAATCCTAGGGTGAAAAGTTTAACGACTAAACTTGATTCTGATATTTTATAGACATTTTTTTAAAAAACTTTCCTTCTCTCTATCTTTTTTACCGTATGAGCCGCGAGGGATTCGAGACAATGAAGAACGAAAGTGGTCATACCTCACGGCATGTTGTAACTATTGTTCTTGTTTGACGTTAAAAAATAACAAAAAAAGGAGCTTTTGTTCCTTACAACCCTCGGCTGAAGTACCGCGAGTGATACGTGATATCGAGGAGGGTTCAACACGAAGGGTTGAAATTTCGTCGTTATTTGGATAACAGGAACGCGCATGAGGAGATAAGTTAACGGATGAAAGGCTCACTCCGCTCTGGTACCGGTAATACTAGGGGAGAATCGGGGAAAACGGAGATATTTGTGTTTGAAACCAAAGGAATCACGATTCAGGATCAATCTAGAAAAAATACTCTACTAGATTGTGAGTCGATTTCCGTTTGTAAAAAATCGCGAATGAAATGGGGACCGTGGCTAAAAATCAATACATCAAGTGGATTTTGATTTTTAATAGATAATCGACGATGTTTAATTGAGATAAAAATTTAATCAATGTTACAGACCCGCTGATTACGATCAATTTTTGGATTTCAATGCACAGTTATTTTCCGCTGAACTGCAGATCGCTTCTCGCTATCAGCCAGAATCAGCAAATCCCCATTTTCCCAAGTCTACCCTACAAGCCCTAAAGGAAAGCTAGTCGAAATCCTGGATGAAGAGATACTCCCGATTCTCCTTTACATGCAAATGAATCCGAATCCTCGAAAATTGTCGAACCAGATAAGAGGGTCGACTTGTTCTTTTGACAATGAACAGATTCCGCGAATCCCTTTCGAAAATCTCGCGGAATCCACCGCAGCTGGATGGAAAAGTCGACACGTAACGAGCGGTTCGGACCTCGTGGAAATAGGCTTGAATCGAGGAACAGTAGGAAGAGGGTGGAAAATCGAAGTGGTTCTGCAGTTTCCGCATATCTCTTCAGACGCTCCCTTCATTTATGGTTATGAATGGGGCTTTAGGTCCGACGTTCCTCGAACTTTTGGCAAAAATTTTCTGATTTCTTTGAGCCTCTTGAATAAGGGTATCGGAACAAGATCCACGAGCCAAGGGGTGGAAAATTTATTCCGAGCCTCGTACCGAAATCGGATGAAATCTCGCGCTCGAAGAACCCACGGTTCCTACACCGTCAAAAATTTTGTTGGAAGTTTCATTCATATGAAGTTGAATTATTCCACAAATACGACGAATTCAGTACAACATTTTTTCAAAATTCATCCACAATTTCGCATTTTTGTGACAAATGTATAGTAATATTGAAAATTTGCTCATAAATTCAAGAACATGAATAGCGATTCACTTATTGCTGTACTAAATTTGTAATTTTACAAGACTTTCGTGTAGTTGATGTGTACTGTGAATTCACAACAATTTTTTACTAGGGATGTACCGGATAGCGATTTAACCGGATACCGGATCCAGCCGGGTATCCGGTACAAGAAAATCGCCCAATGTTGGATTTTCAATGTTCAAGTTGGAACATTAAAGCGTCAAACTAAGGATTTTCATTTCCTGCTTATTTTATTCTTGTCACTTTGATTTTGTTCCATTTCCATCACCTCTAGTCATTTAATTCTATGGATGTGAATGAGGTCAAACAGAAGTAAGAATTTATGAGGAATAATCATCTTCTGACCAGTATATTGAAAATTTTCGTTGCTGTCCGGCTTAATCCGGCCGGATAGTGAAAAACCAGGCCGGATATCCGGCACATCCCTATTTTTACAGTGCGGCGGGATACGTGACCCGGAATCGATTCGAGAATTCAAAACAACGCGTTTGACTAAGAAAGGGAATTCCATCAGCGTTACGAGACACGGGGGAATTATTCCGGGTTCTTTTTTCCGCCATACAGACTCC
This sequence comes from Euura saliciscinereae, assembly GCA_018420115.1. Lineage (NCBI taxonomy): Eukaryota > Metazoa > Arthropoda > Insecta > Hymenoptera > Tenthredinidae > Euura > Euura saliciscinereae. The sequence goes on from JAFFZH010016071.1 coordinate 143,270, forward strand.
GGGGGAGCCGAACGAGCCCGAAGTGGAGTCTGATATGCAGCGGAGAACGAGCCAGGGTCTGATAATAGCGACCCAAGGTGTTACCTCGCCGTGCGGAAAATCCACCGTGTGAAGAACTCCCATGCCGGTGGTATAAAGTCCCGAGCTTTTGTACCCGGGTCACAAAGGCACGAGAACCTCTTCCGCTCTATCTCTTCATTTATTACTGTAATAATAAACGACACGAGATACTTGAACATAGTTTTTCTCTTCCCCCTCTTCGGGTCACACACATCTTCGTGTCGATTTTATAATCTCTTTGACAAGTTTCCCGCGGTATCCGCCGTGAAACTTACTCCCTGCCAACTTTGGATTGATTGCCAAAGTTCCTTTTTTCTTCTTATCTCGCTTATTACAATCACGTCGAGTGACCCTTGTAGAAAAATACTATTGGATACCCGAATTCATCATTCAGCACCATTGAAATTGAATAGTTTTCGATAGTTTTCAATAAAAAATTGAATAGTTTTCAAAAGCTTTCAATAATAAATTCGGACTTCTTTGTTTTTGGTGAACCCTTGCAGAAAAATACTATTGGATGTCCGAATTTCTCATTGAGCACCATTGAAATTGAATAGTTTTCGATAATAAATTGAATAGTTTTCGAAAGCTTTCAATAATAAATTCGGACTTCGTCGTTTTTGGTGAACCCTTGTAGAAAAATACTATTGGATGTCCGAATTTCTCATTGAGCACCATTGAAATTGAATAGTTTACAATAATAAATTGAATAGTTTTCAATAATAAGTTGAATAGTTTTCAAAAGCTCTCAATAATAAATTCGGACTTCTTCGTTTTTGATGAACCCCTGCAGAAAAATACTATTGAATGTCCGAATTTCTCATTGAGCACCATTGAAATTGAATAGTTTTCAATAATAAATTGAAT
>JAFFZH010016071.1:144206-155182 GCA_018420115.1 Euura saliciscinereae
ATGTCCGAATGTATCATTGAGCACCATTGAAATTGAATAGTTTTCAAAAGCTCTCAACAATAAATTCGGCCATCCGTTGGTATTTTTCTATGAGGGAAGTAAGTTTCTCAGATACAATTTTTCTTTTCAGACTTTTTGCAAAGACTATTTTTCGATCGAAAATCGACGTACGAAGATTCTGAAGTGTTATGGTAAACGTAACGAAATATATTCCCGGTTCTAGAGGGACGATGAATGGCCAGATTCGAACTCGGATCTAGTATCAGGTGTTTGAAATATTTGGAAAGATCTCGAGAAAGAATTTTTCATATTTCAAGACATTAATTTGATGTGAGACAGGGGCGCTTGTTTGAAGATTCATTGCTTCACATACTTCAATGTTCTCAAAAAAGCTCCTTATTCTTCTTCCATTCTCTTCGAATCGTGTTATAAAGTTTGTATATTTTTCTGCTTATACCCAGGAGAACGTATAGAGAAAATAGGAAAGAAGAAGAAGAATATTGGCTGAATAGTACGAAAATTTCCTCCAGCTCGAACTCAAACGAGCTTTTCTACCATATCGCCTTTGAATCCTGCACAGTTTCTGAATTGAAGAATGGAAATTGCCGGGGTCGTGCTTTATTTACCATAATAATGCAAATAAACCCGACTTCTCGAGATCTTCGATTTCTGAGCTTGCAAGAGCTTCCGACATCGATAAAACTCGCGAATTCCTACATCATATTCCATAGCAATAACCGATGCGTTTTTCCTCAGCAATAAATTCTCCCCATCTTCTCATCTTCTTCCCCCTGAGCTTTCTTTGTGTTTTAATCTTCCAAGCACACGCTGCGCTAGGGTGGAAAAAAAAATATCTTCCAGTTGGTGAGTCTCTGAAACACGAGGCTAGTTATCAGCCCGAGGGAGAGAATAAGCCTAAGAAAGACGTTAACCGAACGATGAGACGGGGAGAAAAAGAAAACAGAGGTGATCATCATCCCCTAAATCTTTAATCTACCAGATGTCCCAAACTCGGAGCTTTTTCATTTTATCACAAAAATTTATTCAGCCTCTTATACGAAAAAAAAAATGGCCTGAAAATGAGGCGATTATTTTTATCAGAAGGCTTCAAACAATCTTTGCTGAATAAATAAATCTCTGACTTGATAAATTTCATCTATTTTTATCTATGCTTCTATTTCTAGCTGTTATGGTGATAGAAAATCGAATGATGGGTCATATGGAGAAATTTAAACGGAATCAACAGAAGTTTTCGTACATTCCAGGGTTTTTTGACGTTAAATCAATCCGGTTGACTGGTGGGTAAAATTTGTTCAGCTTAATTTGGTTAAACTGATAAATTGAAAACCCATCTCAAACAAACTTGGCTTACTAATCTCGAGTTTGAACGGGACTCGGTTAAGCCTTCGTGTTCACTGAATATGGTAGGAGGTGAATGCGAAGTACTGTCAATAGTTGAGCTCGCTAATCGTCTCTGGAGGATCGTTAATGAACAGATATTCAAATATGGACTTAATTATCTATGGAGTGACTGGAAAGAAGCGGATTTATCCAATTGGAATATAGGTTCGTACATTCTTTATTTGAGATAAAGAATAATTATCCCCATATAGCAACCCGCGTTCATTTTGCTGTAAAATTAATCGGAAGCAACCAGCTCCAACCTATTAATTAATGTACTGGCACAGATGAAACTCGATTACTGAACTTCGGGCAATGGGAATGCTCGGCAATTAAAACGGAGTAATCGACACGGGCTTATGTTAATAATCGCAGTAAAAGCGGCGCATGGATTCCCACATTGACAAAGATTATCAAACGTAGTTTAGAATTCAGAGCAACAGCGTGCAGGAATTAAAACAAATATTCCAGAATGCGTTATCACCGAAGCTTTTACGTCGATGACAAAAATTGCATTAATTTAACAGAAATGTTTATTAGAAGTAAAAAAAGTAAGAACACATCCTGGGACACTTTATCCTGTTGCAAGGGGTTGATTTGATTATTGTTATGAATTTGTTATGATTTGATTATTGTTATGAATTATAATCTGTGTGATTTCTTGTAATCTCTCTGTAATCTCTGCGATCTTCATGTAATTCTTACGATCTATTGAAATTCCTGTAGTCCTCTGAAATCCTTGTAATCTTTTGTAATCACTTGAAATATCATTGTGATCTTCCTATATTATCCTCGAAATTTCCATGTAATCTTCATCTTTGTGATCTTTTGTTATATTTCTGTAACTTTTGCAATTTTTTAAGTAATCACTGGAATCTTTCTGCGATCTTTAGATAATTCTTGGGATGGTTTGTGATCTATTGTAGATCCTATAATCTATAATCTGTGTTTTAATCGCTTGAAATCTTATTGTAATATTTGGTAATAATTTGTCATAATTTTTTGTAACCGTTTTGCGATCTTTGCCATTTTTATGTTATCACTGTGATTCTTGTAATGTTTACAATTTATATGTATAATCACTGTAATTTTTATGTAATCACTGCAATTTTATTAATTTCTGCAATCTTTATGCAGTCACTGTGATCCTTGTAATCTCCCGTAATCTTTTCAACCATTTGTAATTGTAATCAGCGTCCTGAATTTTCGCATCTCGTAATCAACCCCTCGTCTCGTCAATTATCTCCGACAGTGTCGTTACAAAACTAGACCATAACGCGATAGAGACGGATTTCGTGAAATGGAAAAGGAGAAGGACGCCGCTCTTCTGGGTAGTTTAGTGGATCAGACATAAAATCTTACAGCAGGAAACCCGGTGCAAATCGAGATCTAAAAACCGTTTATGGGATTGAACTCGATGTCGTAAACCAGCACGCGAACCTTTCCTCTCAACCTCTTAATCTCAGAGTCCATTCCCTGTTTCTTACGTATAATCGTCGATTTCCTCCAAGTTTATCAAAGGAAAAACTGAGAAAAACGGGATAAGGGGATGAAAAGCAGTTATTAACTCCCTCGCGAAGGTCCGTCAGTCCGAATACGACCTGCGGCCAGCTTCCACTTGATGGTTTCCATCCCGCGGGAGCTTTTTGACCTAACCGAATACAGTTAAGGGGAAAACTTTACGATTTCCGACGCCCGACTAGTCTGTACCTACCAGACTCAGGTCAGAGTTACTGCTATAGTTTCAATTAATTCTAACTGCACTAGAAAACAATTCCGCGACGCTGCCACCGTTAACCACCTCGGCTCCTGTTTACGTGGATCATAAAAAGCAGCTCTCCCATTTTTTTTTCAAAGGTGTCAGGACGTGAGCCAAGGATCTTCCCCTAATAGATTCAAATCGACGACGTCCTCGTCCTCGTCCTTCGCTTGTCCTACAAACCGTCTGCTGGGTGCCGAATCGTCTTAGCCACCCCCGATTTTTTTTCTCTCATTTTCTATCCTACCCGACTCTCGATCATTATTTACGCTCGTTTATCTTTTAGAGGTGACAATTCCCCCGAGTCAACGTCGACGTCACGATACGACAATAAAGGCGAAACCCTCAGAGGCCGGACTAACCAGGCCGAATAATTTTACCCCTAATTTTTTTTCTCTTCTTTTCTTTCTTGGCGCCGCCACGCGATCCGGCACACGTGATAAAATTCATATCGGTGCTCGATAAGAGGGTGACGGAATTATGGTTGAAAAGATCTTTGTAATTTTCTTTTTTTTTCCCTTTCAAATTCATCGAACCGGCTTTTAGGAACATTTTTACATCCTCTTCGCTTGAATTTTCCTTTCTTTCGTTTCGCTGATAATCTCGTCTTGCTTTTTATCGCACGTCGAGGTAACGAGGCGAGGGAATTTAGTCTGGGTAAGCCTTTAGAGCCCAGAATTCACGGTTTTGTATTATAATACCGAGCAATCCTAGCCGACGAATCATGCCGAAAATGATAGCTCGAATATTTCAGGGTTTAGGGAGGAATTTTACTTCGCGCCCTGTGTGACAACTTTCAACATTTTTCGCGTTGTTTTTCTTTCACTTTCTCTCTTTTTTTTTTTTTGTTCGACTGAAAGTGGAATTTTTCAACAACTTTAATCAAGCGAGTGGAGACAGCCGAACAAACAAACAAATAACCGGGGATGGTAACACATTCTGGTGTAAATACCCATCCCCTAAAATGTTTACGGGAAATTTTAGCCACCAGCTTTAGGGGATGAAGGAAAATCCCGTTGACAAATGACACAGAAGACGGAACTTTTTGACGTGAATAAAGAAAAAACTTTCAATGAATTTTCTATAGCTTTTATTATGGGGGTGTCGACCACACGATGACGTTTGAGAAGCTATTGAATTGTTTGATTTTTATTCGAATTTGTTACGTCGTTGTACGTTTGAATGGAACGACGAATAATTTTTCTGTTCTAACGACCGTGAATACGAAATTTTTTTATGTATTCTTCATGTTGAAATTTTATCACCGATCTAAACGAGCCATGAGTGAGATAAAATGAGAATATGTTAACAAGACATTAAGGATTTATTGGCTGTAAATTCTCAACAAAAAAGTGACTTTCCTCGACAATATTGAATATTGAAAAATATGAAAAAAATCAACCACAATCAAGACGATGAGAGTATCAATTTTTAATAATAATGATGCCCAAAAGTTATCAAAAATTTGACTAAACAAAACATTTTTCACAATTTTTGCGACAACGTTCATTTTCTTCATGTGAAATGAATTCATTGATTTTTCTTTACACACAAAGATTTTTTAAGAATTTTCTAATTTTTTAAAAAATTGGGAATATTGAATGTGTTTTTCTGAATACGATGTAGATTACAACCCGAAGTTTCTGGAGCGTGGAACAAATAGTTTCACAGATACAGCCTTTGCGAACTTTCGAAAACGGGAATTTAAAAAAAAATTTAGAAAATTCATGTGTATACAGAAAAATCAATGAATTCATTTTGGCATTGATGCAATGAGGCATTATTATCATCAAAAATTGATACTCTTATCATCTTGATTATGGTTGACTTTCTTCCGATTTTTATCTCATCTCAAAATATTCAATATTGTCCACGAAAGTCACTTTTCATTGAGAATGTACAGCCAATACATCCTCAAGCTACCGGTACACGTATTGTCCTCGATATCTGCAGGGAGCGCTATACTCGATTCAAGGTAGACAATTTACGATCTGGATCTGGTAGTAAAATTCTGGAAGGGGTCTTGTTTGCAGGATCGTATCACTACCGGGGTCCCCTAATCCCATAGGAGCGTTATCGAACCCCGCAGTCCTGAATCCTAATTGACATTATGGATAAACAACCGGGTTTTGGGCCGCCTAGGAGCCAACCTTTGAACTTTCTGTTATTCATTTCGATTCCAGTCGTATCTTTAATTTCGCAAATCGGGCCTCGGATTTTCGATCGGTGGTTCAAAAAACATTTGAGTATCAATTTTTATGAGATTTTGAATGTTTTTAGTGTTTTACCCAGAACATTGGATCCGCTATTTTTAATTTCGCAAATCTGCCTTCAGATTCGTGATCAGCGATCGAAAAAACCAGGTGGTACCGAATTTCATTCAATCTCTATTCTATTTTTTAAAAATTTGCTATTCAAATAATTTGGAAAGTATACTAAACCGATCAAAGTCAAAATCTAATCAATTCTATTTGAGCCAAATTTTGTCAGAATCAATGTAAAATCCTAAATTTTCATTTTCAGGGTGATTACTTCCTATTTTTTTTTTTAAACAGACAAACCGGAAGTGAATAAAATGGATCCCTATATTATCCTTTGCGGTTTGATAGGATAGCCGTGGCTCCGAGCGAAGGTATCGATAAAACGATGAGCTTTTTTTGGTTTTAGCACATTATACGATCACTCCCTCGCAAGTGTAAGACTAACACACTTTGCTAGAGAATTTAGGCAGATTTAACCTCTTGACGTAGAATTCGAATCTTTTTTCTCCTAAAGCTTTTTACGCTTTTCAAATACCTGAGAGAATTCCGCGAGGAATATTTAAAAAAGTGCGGAAACTGTGTCTCAATAATTCTGGCACGAAGTATAATAAGGATCTGTAATTGGAGCACTCGGAACGTTGATACAGGTATATTAATTAGAATAAAGGATTCTCATTTTAATCCCATTGTACAAATTACGGAATTGAAAGCTTTCGAACTTAAAATTAGTTCGTCACTATTTGCTTTTTGTTTCAACTCACGGTCAGAATAACACTAATTGAAATGTTGCATTGATATTTTCTGCATTATATAATTAGTCAAAGGTAATTTAAAAACTTTCTAAATGAACAAAAAGTAAAAAATTCCAAGTTAGGTGATAAGTATATAATCGATAAAAAAGCATCGAATATAATTTAATGTAAAAATTAAGGAAGTAAAATATTACGACACAAGTTTTTACGATGCTAAAGTGGAAAAAAGAAGATATAATAAGAAAGTAAATTCCTGAAAACTCCAAGAGCGTAAATATTCCGTCCCTTAACTCGGCATAAATTATTTCTCGAGTCTAAATCCGCGTTTAGATTCTCATAAAAAAATTCTAGAAATTGTAGAATTCCTTCAGCCCCGAGAATATCAGAGTCAGCGCGGCAGCGACAAGGCGTTTATTCCGTCTGCGCGGGGTCGAAGTAAGAGGCAAGAAGAGACTAACAGGGGTGGCAAGAATCCTGTCCACTTGAAGAGATCCGCGTCGCCTCGGCCCCAGGTAAGGATTAAACCATTAAGCTCTCCGAGCAAGCCTTGACATACTGCTCAACACACCACGCGTTCGCCGTTCACAATTAGTGAGAAATGGAATTAAGACCGCTTCGCAAGCTCCGCAAGCTCCCCTTTTTTCCCACTACCGTTCCGTGAAAAACGTCCCCGGAGCTAAGAGGGAGAAAATTACAGTCACCAGGATTATTATCACAGTCGATCACGCTCGGATGCACCGAAGTTCCGGTTCCGGTACCAAGTGCAGCAGCGCGGGTATTGAGAGGACCAGTACAGTGTGATTCAACAAATTCACCATACTCCAAAAATCATTTATATCCTATCCAAATTTCATTGCACATCGAAAAATTGACTTTTTTCAAAAATCACTTGTCTTAAGGTTCCGGGCACACGGTCGATCCGATTATGTCTCTCGACGTCTCATTTTCTTCGGGAAGCAATTCTCCATCGTGTGAACGAGGGAAATTGAAAAACAAAATTTTTGGACCAAGTTATCAGCAAAAGAGTAACTAGATTGACGCTAAATTTCGATAACTGACCATAACTTATCACAGGATTTTTTTTTCTCAGTTTCCCTCATTCACATGATGAAGAATTGCTCTTCGAAGAAAATGAGACGTCGAAAGACATAGTCGAATCAACCGTGTGTCTGAAACCTTACAACAAGTTATTGTTAAAAAAAATTTCCAGAGAAAAATTCGACCGCTGTAGTCGTCTAGTGATTTTTTGTTAAAACTCCGACGGCGATTTTTAAAATTATTTTCCCACCGAGCTTCGATGGCCGAACGGTGTTACACTTTTTTTTATTTCAAGCCCTGACGGACATCAAAGCTGTATTAATGTTCCATCTGACGTTGGACAGGACTTTTATTTCCCGTTCGTTTTTTAGGGGGATACTAATCGAATGGTATTCAACGATAATGGCTTTTCCACGCGAGACCATGAAACACACGGTCTGCTTATTTTTTTGTGAAATATTATTTGGCTTCACACCGTTTGATTGATGACAGACCGACGTTACTTTTGGGAGTGAAACCGGCAACGACCCCCGGACCCTGCTTTTGTATTTCGATTGAATACCCCGACAACAAGATACGTACGTAGGTGATTGCTTTCGCACAATGAGACGGACAGATTGTTTCATTTCCGGTTTTCCTTCGTCTGAACCCACCGATCACTGCGCGAGATCAGATGAGCTCGATTTTCGGGTGTGAAATTATTCGATAATAGTTATTTCAGAGGCCATTCACTTCAGCAATCACACTGAGAATTACACGTGGAAAAAGTCTCATGTTGTTTAACAATGACGGGGATGCAACATTATACTGACTTTTTCGATACAGTTGGAGAAGTTTTTTTAACATCTTTCAGTTACCACAGAAAATCGATTACAATATTCCTGTCAGTTTGACAGATTCTTTTATCTGAATTATTTTCTGCCACCAAATTTCAAATTTCTTTTGAATTTCGTATGCTTTTTATTATACAACTGAAACTGTTGAACAGCAGGATTCATGTAATTTTCCGAACGAAATCTATGGAATATATTCTTTCATAGGTAAAATTTGACGTGTTACAGGGAATTTGCAATTTTAATACACTCTTCCGCAAAATTAGTGGATCGTCTTATTTTGAATATTTTGCAAATTGTCGAGACTGTTTCACTGAAAAATTCCTAACTTTTACAATTTTTGGGTAAAATTTGATTCTAATATTCCCGAAATACTGTACTTTGAGTAAAAAAAATAGCGTCAGTCTACGGCATTCGAAGAAGTATTATTATTAAATATTTTCAAGATCGTAAGTAAGGGTCACTGTGACCCCAAAATTTCTAGACGAATTTCTTTTTAACCGATTTCAAAAAAGGAGGAGCGGTTCTCGATTCGGTTGTATTTTTTTTTTCATGTTTGTTACCTCATAACTCCGTCGTTTATCAACCGATTTGGAAAATTCTTCTTTTATTCAGGAGAGTATACTTTCAGATTGATCCCATATGAATTTCATCGAAATCGGTCAAGTAGTTTGGTTTTGAAGTCGTTTTTTTCTACTTTTCTACTTCGATCAAATAACAAATTGCGACACAGGTTCAAATTCTGATGCCTTCACGCTGTAATTCAGACCGGAAGTTGATGTTGGGGTCTTCAAGACCCCATCTAAGTGACAAGGATCGAATAAAAAATCGTTCCGAGTCTTTAGAAATCGGAATGATGTATAGAAGCATCCACAGGATGCACCGTCCTTTATGCGACCATCGAAATTGTATAAGCCGAAAACCATTAGACATCTATTGCATTTGGTCCGCGGACGGTAGTGAATAAACGTTATTTCGCAATACCAGAGTGTCCTCTCGGTATGAGGCGGACCATGTGTACATAGCCACTGTACGTATCGCATTATGTTCCATAATGGTGACCACTGCGGGTCTCGATCGTGTGCAACGTAGTGGTTCGAAATCCTCAATTTCGAGAAAATTTACCACTGCAGTACGAGCCGCCTACCTGCACCCTGCATCTACGCTCCGATATTACCTACGTCACCACGATTCTAAACTCTGAAGCTGTCGAGTTACCGCTTTAAATTGAATTTAAAGAATACTGAGAGAATATTTTTCACTTTGGTTTCGATGCACAGTGCGATACAAGAGGAAACTAGACCACCTCAAGATGTAAAGAAAGTAAAAATTAAAAAAAAGAAAGTCATTTTCCATATTTTAGAAAGTTTTTGGAACCCTTTTTTTTGTCTGCGATGCACAAAATAAAATCTATCGGTGGATCGATTCAAGTTTTTCGGGTCTCAAACTATTCAGTAAAGAGACCTTCTCGAAATGAACAGAGAACTTCTTGATCCGATCAAAATTGTGCCAGATATTCATCATTTTTTAGAATAAAATAGCATTTTTCTGTCTTCAGATACGTTACTTTTCATGATAACTCGAGTAAAAAGTAAAGTTATGAAAAAGTTCTCTGCTCATATTGAAAAGGCCTCTTTACTGAACGATTTGAGACCAGGAAAACTGGAATCGGCCCACCGGTGGATTTTATTTCGAGCGTCATAAACAGAAAAAAAGTTCTTTCTAAAATCATGTGAAAACGATTCGAAAGTCTCAAAAATGACTTTCGGTGATTTTGACTTTTCAGCAATTTTCCAAAACCAGAAAATCTCCATTTGTCAGTGAGATACACGCTTTCGAAAAATGAAACTCTCAAATCTTTGGAATATTGCGGTGGAAGATTTTGAAAACTAGTTTCTCCTAGATCTAATTGATCGAAGCTCGAATCTTTGACCTCGAAGAGGCTAAAAAAATTTGTTCGCGTTCTAAAATGGTCCGTTTTCCAATTTCCTGGCGTTTATATACAGGTACGTCCTTCACGTAGGATCTGTAGATGACTTAGGGGATATAAATTCAGCCGGAACTCTAAGCCTACTTTCGGGTTAATTCAGGCCACATCGTGTGTCCCGGTAAGTTTGTAGCTGATGGACAGGCCAGACCCTTGGAGCTTAATCAGCGAGCCAACTTCCTGGGTACTCGACTTTCCATGAAATATTTCGCGTGGAAATACCTGGACTATAAATCATCCGTTAATTAACAGGCGTTTAATAGGCGAGGTTAGTTTTTAAAATATTGCTAATTACACCTGCGCTGGGTCGGCTCTGGTGGAATGGTTGTGGAATAAAAGAGAAATAAAGTCGAGACTGCAGCATCCTGTACTCCGACAATTACAGTCATTAGTAGAGGAGATTCAGTTCGTGTCCATCTGGGCATTACCCAAACAGTCAGAAGTGGTAATCCACTCGGACCAGGATTATCACTTAATAAAGCTCAACGGGATGTTAATCTAACACGTCCATCGGGTTCCCTAATTCTAATTTAATTTTCCGAACACAAGTCTCAACGGTCTAATCTAATCAACTGTAGCAGAAGAAAATTAGGACACTGATTTTCATCAAGGCATGATCACTATCCGTCCCCCTCACAGCTGGAACTAAAATCAGTTTGTATGGACCGTTTTTTTCCCCGTTAGTGATTTTCCGGTCTGAAATAACAAGTTTAGAACGTTGATTCAACGGAACACGTTCAAGGCTTGATTGCAGATTTATCGAAACATGTTGATATGGATCTTCTTCGTGCTCTCCGGGCTATAATCATCCTACCCGCGCGTGTGATTGTTTGGGTATGACTGTATGATTGAGAATAACAAAATCCTCGTTTAGAATATGTGATTCAACAACGTCGTAGTTCAGAATGTTCAATTCATAGATTCATTGAGAATCATAGTTCAAAA
>JAFFZH010016071.1:164159-176649 GCA_018420115.1 Euura saliciscinereae
CGGTCATTTCTAAGTAAAAAGTGATCTGAACAAACTTTGAAGATCGTGAAATTTCCTACAAACAAGGTTCAGGCACTTTTTCGCGTATGATCAATCGCAAGGCGTTGAATGACCTCTCATTGTCCGCGTGATAGCAGAAGGAATAAATCTCGTATGGTAGTTAAATTACTTTCAGCATTAGATGCGTATCTGCTTACGTCAATCGCAGTTACATCATAATTGCGATGTTTGCGAGATAAAGAAAGCTGCAAAGACGTTATCGCAACAATAATATGAATCACACTGTGTACGTATCAGACAATCAGATTCAAAAATCGTTGCTTTATAAAAGTGAAAAAAGAACGAGCAAAAAATTTGTGTCACCAGCATTTATATCATCATTCGAGTTTATTCCATTAATTCTGCGAACGTGCTAGTTTGAAAATTACGCTAAATCCCTGGCTACGCGGTTCGGCCCCAGAAACACACGGGCTCTAAATGGCCAGACGTGAGTTGAATTTCTTTTCTTTCCGCAGATCAAATACTACCATATGGTAATACAGAGCGTTTTATCCTAGTCCCACGGGTCCCGCAGGACGCTGGATAATTCTACCTCTTTTATCGAGAACCCTACCCTGTATTTTAACCTGGCTGAACGGGCTGGACCCTATGAAATACTCAGCATGGACTGTCTCACATCTGCTTAAAGTGCAATTTTTCTTCTTGACATTTCAGAAAAGTTATTTTCCACAGTTTACACCTCAAAAAAAAAATTTTAGGGGCAATTTAGGGCTGCCCTAACAATAGCATGGAATTGAAGAGGGTCAAGTATGCTGTTATCGAGTAATAGGGATGCCCCAGCATAGCCTCACTAAGCCTTAATTTGGCAGAAATATGACTTCCTCAAGTAGATCACCACCAGCAAGGCCCCAGCAAGGCTCTAGCCTGGCTTCCCGAACAGCATTCCCTGATTGGGCCTGATCAGGCCCCAGTCTGGGTTCCCGAGTGGAATCTCGTGGTCGGGCGGTAGCACATTTCTTTTTTTTTTTTTATAGAAGGTAGGAAAAATGGCTCTCGGCAATTTTTTCTTTTTCTATTAATTTTAAGAATCGTATATATGTACCCTCGTGACGTAATTTACGACGTGAGATGAGGAGGTGGTCCTACGGCTCAAGGAATCACGGCGTATATTGCGCGAACCGGTTAATTTCGTAAGTCCACGTGAAAATCTAGACTCTAGAGACTGGTGTGGGAGAAATTTAAAGGAGAGAATTCAAAAGTCTAAAAACGTGACAGGAATTCCTTATTCCGGCGTTTTTATACCTCTGCAGGCTGGTTCGCCTTATCTATATATGTATACTATATACTCTGCACAATCGAATCCCTACAATCTGGGTGGAATATAATCTCTGAAAATCGTAAGGAATCTTGGCTACACGTGAAAACCTCGGCCAAAAATCACACCGGTTTATATAGCGAGAGCTTTGTGCCGCAGTATCTACAGAAATCTATAACGAATAAAGCCGAGACTCGAGTATCTACGTGCTAGAAAAATCTTTAAAATTTCAGGGTACCTACCTAGATAATGAAAACTCGAGACGTTAATTATTACTGCAATATATGGGGCATTCCATGCCAAATCGACCTGCCGGTGACCCTCGACCCCTCAGATCTGGTCCGTGATTTTGTGTCTCATTCTTCCGGCTCTAAATAGCAACAAGATTTTTTTTCAGATTTTTCAAAATAAATTTGAGCGCGTGGTGAATTTTCTAAGGTTTTTTTTTCAACACCTCGATGACCGTAACTGAAAAATCTGGAAAAATTCTCAAAAAGCCTATGTCCAAAATGAAATTTTTTGACCCAAATTGCATAATGTCCAAGCTCTTCATAGTCTTATATAGTCTTATATGCATGTTATTGTGACCTCATATAATATTTGTGTTCTTCGTTATCATTTTCGTCTTTTTTTTCTAATGATAAATCTAATCGAACGAAATAATTGATAATAATTTGTAAAAAAAAAAAAACACACACCACTGTGTATATACATATAGTAAATATTATTATCCGATTCTCATATCATTTCTAAAATCTTTGGAGTCTTGGCTAATATTCGTGATCCCTGTGATCATTTCAATATCACGTTTCTAATTTCATTTTTTTTTTAAATTTTATTTTTACAATTTTCGAAATTTACGGCTCAGTCGTTGTAATCCTGTCCATAATCTCTACAGTCTATAATGTAATGGTAATCCATGAAGTTTGGAGTACCTCCTGAGCGTGCACTCCCGAATTAATCATTTCTCATTCGAATCGGCATTAGCGTGACTAATGAGCAGCCACAATCACAAGATAGCGGATCGAGTCTAACCTTGTTCGTTATAATTGATCCACGATTCGATGTTTCCGAACCCGAGCTGCTATTCACATTCGCTAAAAACTTTGAGTTTACAAGTGATTCCCGGATTTCATGACTTCATAAGACTTCATGTGTAATTCTGGATGATTTTTGCTGATTTTAGATAATTCCGAAGTGATTTCGACGAATTTGAGGGGACTAGGTAGGGCCTAGATTTAAAAAAATATAGTTTTTTTTTTATTTCATCTTCATTTTTTTCTGATTTCAACTGATTTCAACCCAGGGTTGGCTGGTACAGCTGATTTCAGGAGTGACTAGCCCCTCGTTCGAATCTCGAAGTCGAGGCGTTTCTGATTACACCGAAACTTTCCCATGCAAGTGATACATAATCGAAACGTAGGTTGATTCGTAGGTGGCGTAACTAGCTTCCTATTGCCTTTGTTCGAGTTGCAGGGTGCAATTATTGAGCCAATACGAAGCTACCAGACTCTGGCTCTTTGTTTTCCATCTGGTTCAACTCCCTCCTGATTAATCTGATCAGAATAATTATCAGTTGAGTAATTAATGCGATAAAACGAAGCCGTGTCTTTGTGAGTAAGAGCTACTCGGACAATTTTAATTATGGCTTCGAGTAGAGACACTGGCTACGAAAATAAGGTGGAGGCTGGTCAGACCCTCGAACCACGGGGAAAAAACCGTTTTCTGAACCCCTGTAAGCCGGGACCCAATAAATTTAATTTTTCTACTCTTTTAGGACCAACTTATACTGCCCAGAAAACCGATTACCCCACTCATACTAGCCAGGAAGTTTCGAACTATCGATTTCATGCTACGCAGAATTCAGATTCGCAGATTCTGAAAGTTTATCTCGTTAAAAATTGACTGGATTTAGGAAAAAGAGAAACTTGAAAGAGATGTTAATCTTCTTCCGGGACAAACGAGGGCATGTATTAATAAACTTTTTTCTGATTGTTCTAAACCCTGATTTGGATTCTTCTTTGATTATTATTTATTTTTTCGTACAGTTATACTCAACGAGAAGCTCATTAAGAAGGTGTATTCAAACATCTTGAGAGTTTCGTCTCCTTAAAATTGTAGATACAAGAAAGAAAGTTAATAAGCGACGGAGGAAGAGCTTGTTAATAATCCGCACGACTAATGGCAAAAGGTCGTATGATTTTATTTTCACGTCATTCCCTCTGAAAATAATAAAAACGTATAGATCAATTGAAATTACGAGATCGAACGAAGTCTAATTGCAAAAAGTCTTATGTTGGGCGAATACGTCATTCTTTCATTGCAATTTTTAAGAAAAATTAAAACAAAAAAAAAGGGTAAAAGCAGAACGTCATAATCGTCATTTTATTTTCGACTCCTTAAGGGAAAGGTCATAAAAAAAACCTCAAACGCGATGATAAATAGAAAAAATACTATACACGACCTTTTGCCGTTACGAAAAGGCAAAAAGTCGTATAACGGGGCTCACGTACTTATTTCGTCACGACACGATATTAATAATGTCTTTTCCCGTTGTTAATCATTCATATAGGGTTGAATAGAGAGTCTGGCGACAATCAATGGGAGGCAATTATGCGAAGGATCGAATTTTGCCCGATTAAAACTACCCGCATGTCGCAGTCGCTAATAATAGCGACGCATTGAGACTTATAGGGGTAAATCAGAACTACCCGCACCCTAAAACCCTTTTACCCCCAACACTCCTCTACGACGTTAATGAAAATTAACTACCCCGTGACCAACGCGCCCTCCTAGAATCCTTCAGAAATAGCGACCCTTTCCTCGGTACCTACGTACCATACGGGGTAGTAAAGGTAGTGACCGACGAACCGTCACGTGGGTTGACATTACCGAATGCCTATTGGATCTGGACAAAAACAAAACAACGAAAAAAAGCTTATCAAAGCTATAAAAGTGTCTTGGACAAAAATTTATTACACTTTCGAAGTTGCCAATTTTTATTCCCCTCAGCGTATCTGGCTAATTCAACGTCTGTGCAGATATTCTGAAGCCTTGGATGCTGATTGGAACGTTGGTAAGGTTTCTTTTTTCGAATTACCTTTTTCTCTTTGTTTCAGCGAGAAAAAGGAAGTCCTTGTAATCACTCCGAAAATCAAGAGTTGAGTAGGTACTAACTCCATCTCCACGTTTTGATGTCTGATGAATCCGAAGGGATTCTATATTCACTCAAACTTTTAGTGTACACAATTGATTTCGTGATTTCATATGATTCCAGCTGATTTTCCATACGATGTCGTGTCTAATTCTCGATGATTCCTCATGATGATTTTCGATTATTTGAAAGTGATTTCGATGAATTTTGGCCGATTTCCAGTTACTCAAGAGAGCTTCAGCCTATTTTGAAGTCATTTCGATGAACTTCAGCTGATTCTCAAGTCGTTACGATGAACTTCAGCTGATACTTCAGTCAATTCGATGAACTTCAGCTGATACTCGAGTCAATCCGATGAACTTCAGCTGATTCTCGAGTCATTTCGATTAACTTCAGCTGATTTTCAAGTCATTTCGAAGAACTTCAGCTGATACTCGAGTCAATCCGATGAACTTCAGCTGATTCTCGAGTCATTTCGATTGACTTCAGCTGATTTTCAAGTCAATTCGATGAACTTCAGCTGATTCTCGAGTCATTTCGATGAACTTCAGCTGATATTTAAGTCATTTCGATGAACTTCAGCTGATTTTCAAGTGAAAAACGTGGGTTTCAGGGGTTAGCACATTGGGAGCCTGAATTAAGCTTCTTTATTTCGAGATGATCACAGCAGAGCTTTGATGCTTTCGACCGGAACGAAAAAGAAGAAAAAAAAAGTTTCAATTTCGCTCTATTCAGACAGATTTACGAAAATTCACTTTTGATTTCTACAGTTTTTTATTATACAGGGTGAATTCCTAGCGATCACTGAACAGTCTGAAGTTGGTTGAATGGGATATACGAGCTTTTATACAGTCCTGAACCGATCCAATTGTCTGAAAGCTCATCTCGTTAGGAATTTGCCCTGTATATTAAGGGAAAAAGCCACGTATGTGCTCGCGCTAGAACTTTCACGAATACACAATCCAGATCCCATGCATTAAATAATATAAATTCCCTGTTTTGCCTGATGACACAATCAATACTCGTGGTTTAATTCCCGCTCTAATTCTAATTTCAATTCGATTAAATGCTTCTGCCATAATTGAAGAATTTAGCGATTCGATTTTAGCAGGCTATGAAAAATTAGATTCTTGATTGATTAGATTCTACCCTCGTCAACTTATCGTCGATGACATTGAGTCTGATCTTCGCCATTCTCTTCCTGAACAAAAAGCTTCAAAAAAATGATCCATTTTTCACACTAGGATTGAAATCGTAAAAAAAAAAGAAGAAACCGTGTAAGTTGATATGATTCTAGGGATAAGATCAAGCTACGCAACAATTTCGATCTCGAACCTCTGTCTGCAGAAAATTGTGACGATAAAGATCAAAGGAGCTTGTGATGCGATTTATTGGATAAAAAATGTATCGTTTTTCGTCTAGATTCGGACTATCTCTGAGATAAAAGACAAGATATTTTCTACGACGAAGTAAGTCAATAGTTTCAATTGGTTTGAATTGCAGTTGAGAATTGAATTGATCAATAAAAATGTACTCAAATAATTAGGGCTTATAAATTATCGTCAATTATTTCGAATCAACGGTAAATATTATAAAAAAAATTCAAACACATTGTTGAAGAAAAAAGAATCGAGTTAAATTGAAAAAAGTTATTCAAAAACGTAAAATTGAATCAAATACAAGAGATGAGAAAAAATTTGATTAAAAAGAAATAATTGCTTTCCATCAAATTGATAGAAGCTAAATTTAATCAAACAAACCAATCAACATCGAAATGAAGAAAGTTGGGTTTGATTGAATAATTCGATTTGAATTATACTTCATCCCGAAATTTTAGAAGTGTGTCAAAAATTTATTCATATAATTAAAGCTCCCAAATTGTCATCAATTATTTTAAATGAACGGTAAATGTAAAATATAAGAATAAAAATTGACAAACATCTGCAATTTCTAACTCTAGTATTGTTGAAGAAAAAAGAATCGAATTGAATTGAAAAAAGTTATTCAAAAACGTAAAATTGAATCAAATACAAGAGATGAGAAAAAATTTGATAAAAAAAATAATTGCTTTCCATTAAATTGATAGAAGCTAAATTTAATTAAACAAACCAATCAACATCGAAATGAAGAAAGTTGGGTTTGATTGAATAATTCAATTTTAATTATACTTCGCCCCGAAATTTTAAGTCAAATCTTCGTTCATATAATATTTCCCCTCTAATATTATCCGAAGAGACAAGACCAGTCATTTTTTTTAACAAACCATCGTAGAATTTTGTTCATCAATAATAAGTACAGCTTACAATCACCAATCAACTCCAGGAACCGAACAGATGTCGAAATTTGAATTTTACATAGTCGCGCAATTAGGGTAGGTAATAGCCGCTGTAAATAATACCGCAATCAATACCGTGAGCTTGTTGTGTGTAATTGACCGTATATCAAATTAATAAAACATCAGTCACAGCGACTCGCATGTTATACACACATGGCTCGTCTTTTTCTTTGACCTGTGGGAAGTGACATGGAACTGGCAGCGAACTGGGCCACCGCGATACACACACGGTGTCTCAAATAAATTATAAACTCCTCTGCTCCGGGTGGCGAAACCCCGAAATTTTCACTGAGGATGAATTTGATGAATCGCCTATCAGGATACTCGAATCACCTGCCAAACAAGCTAACAACTCCGGGGTAAGTAAGTTTCTGGTTCAATTTACCCCCCAGCTCGAGCTTTTGATGAAAATAATAAAAACTTTTTTCTTTTTATCTTTTATGAATTTTTCTTGATTAAAAATTGCTCGGCCCCTTCTGATAACAGGAACTGCGAACGGAGGCAATAATCGACGAGGTCAGCGCTGGTCTTATGCGACACCCCTAAGCCCGAACTCGAGGACCAGTTCCACGTTGGCAATGTGCCTTATACCGCTAGGTGCGACATTAGGCACGTCGCATTAAACACACGTGGTTCTGCTCGGCGTTATAGTTGTTGGCAAAGCAGAGCATATCAAGAAACACCGGAGTAGTTTGAACCCCTGCAGGACCATCAAACAACCCCGAATTCGCAATTAAATTCTTTCCCTCTTTTTGAAAAGATTTATACATCGTGAATTTCCAACGACTCGTAATAAAATTCGAGGCTGGTTTAGGAAAAACGACGATTCTGGTCTCTTCAGAGAATATTTAAAGGGAAATCTGACCGAAGATTCGAGTCATTGTCACACCTCAAATTTCGGGTGGAGGGAATTCGAGTTAATTCCATCAAACTTGAAATTCTTCATTCAATTGTCGATTGGTTTGTTTAATTAAACTCAATTTCCTCAAATTCAATCGAAGCAAATATTTTTTTCAACAAATTTTTTCCTGTTTTCTTCAATTATTTCAATTTGACTAGATTTTGGATTTTTATATAATTTTTCTTCAATTGTTCAATTCTTGTTTATTTGATGATTGATACTTGAGTTAGAGTTTGGAACTTGAACATTTCAATTCATGTTTAATATTCACTGTTCATTAAAAATAATTCACTATAATTTGAGAGCTCTGAGTATTGCAATTTTGATTGATTATCATTGATCAAGTTGATTCTCAAGAAAGAATCGAAAAACGAGTTTTTGGAATCTTCCGAAAACTGATTTCTCGATTCTACCCTGTATTCTAGAAAAATGGGATCGCCACGTTTGCAAACATTAATTCAGGTTCATTAATTAATTCTTTTGATGTCAAAGGTCAATAATTTATTCTTTCCTTCAAATTGAACAAATCGAAAATTGGACATTATTTCTGCTACTCTGATATTTTGTTGTAAGAATTAATTGTAAATATGCTATAATGGTATGATTGTTGCTCATAATTAGTCGATATAAAATTCTACGTTGTTTTTTCTGATCCGTTGACTCGACTTGATCGATTTTTTCCACACTATATGATATTATAATCTCGAGTGCGATTATTCTCGGGGAAAAAAAGAGATGAAAAAAAAATCTTTAACTTTTCCCTGACTTTTTCGGAGCAAATTATAATTCTTCCTTCACTGCAATTTGGACGAATTAGTGGGTATTCAATACAGAATCCCGTAATAAAAATTAAGCCCGAAGTCTTTTGGAAAATTATAATTGAAGAAGTATAAAATTCTGAAATATTGTTTCAATGCTGAAAATTCAAATTACCACCACAATGTTGAATTTATTGATCATTTAGAAACCCCAACTGACTGTCCTAACATTTGTGATCATGATTTTCAGTCAAAAAAAAAAAAAACGAAATCGGACAATTTAATTATTCAAAGCAAAAAAGGGGGGTGAAAAAAATAGTGTAATTGAAATAATTCCCAATTTAATGATCGTATATTGCGTCGCAGTAGATTATCATCTATATAGTTATTGGAAGTCGTGGAACGAAGTGCATCGCTGTGGCCAATAATCCCGCAGAGCGCAATAAGTTCGGCAAGATGCCATCTGGGAATTTTTCCTTCCGTTATTCCCTCCCCGTTGCTCTCTAGTTGTTGAGTCAGCAAATGTGCGAACTTGAGACTCAATTCTATTCTTCAGGGGAAAATCGGACAGATGATCTTATCGCGTCTTGACATCGGGGGCGTGCTTGCACCTAAAGAATCAGCCTTTCGGTTATATGCAATCTCCGACCTGCAAGTGCTATGACGAAAAATAAAAATATATGACACCAACGTCACACATTTTTCTATGCCCAAATCAACTCAAATTTGAACCTTTCATAGTTTTTCTTGTGTGGAAAATCATAGATTTCCATAAAAAGTTATGAATATTTATAAAAACTGGTAAAAGCTCGTTTTTTTTAGGAGAATCTACAATTTTCTGTGAAAAAAAAACTGAAGCTAATTATCTAGATATTATTTTATACCCCGATCTACAACCAAAATAATTCTAAAAGCTCAACAATTTGCCTCATTAGGACCTAAACCCTGATGAAAATTTATAATACTACGATTTTTTCATTTTTTTAAAGGAAAATTCGAACCTTTCTAGTTTTTTACTTCGTGTAAAAAAATTATTACATGTGTACAAAAAGTTATAAGTGTTCATAAAAATTTGTATTAAAGCTCGTTTCTTATGGAAATCTACAATTTTCTATGGAAAAACTGAAGAATATTTACAAAATCTAACAAAATTCATTCAAAAAAACCTCAACAGTTTTTTAGAAAATTTGAGCCTCTTGTAGTTTTTCAAGTAATAAATTACAGATTTTACGAAAAATTTGTAACAATTCGTTTTTGTTTTTTTAATTAAAAATTTAAAATTTTCTTAAAATATTTACAAGTTTTTCGGAAAAACTTTACGCAGTCCAAATTTCTCTAATCATTGAAAAAAAAAATGTTAGAAATTGTAAATATGATTTTCACCAGGATAACTCGTGTAAATAACGAGCAATGTGCGTCACTGGAACGTCTCAGCTATCTAGAGATCCACATCTTATCGCAGTCACACGATTTAATCGAAGCTGTTAAGTCATAGCAGCATGTTGTAAATCTAAATTCTAAAGTATGCTGTGCAATAAACATTATCTGAATCATGTTTTGAGGGACACTTAAATGCGGTTAATTTTCTACGTGTGAAGCGACATGTTACACTGTCTGCAGGTTCCTGGCGAAAGTTTGTGCCTATCTCTATGAAATAATCTATATCGTTGTTGGTATACAGGCATCGATCACGAGGGAGACCAACTTAGCTAATATGTCCTAGAGATGATTTAAACAAACAGAAGAAATGCAGACCTCGACCCTCGTATTTGGCCTCTCGTAAATCTAAAAGTTATACAACTTTTGCTTATCGCTCATGCGGGTGTGTGGAGGATGTAGGTAAGCTCAGCCCTGAGAGAAGAGCCTCAAGATTTTTAAGGCTCGGTGACGTTGGACGATTTAGTAGTTTCGAAAATATTCAAAACTCCGTGAGGATCCTGAATAAATTAACATTTTTTCAAGTACATTTTTATATTGAAATGGATAAAAAAATAAAATAAAAATCTAAAACCGAAGTAATTGATTTTCATATTTCAATACCGTTGAAAATATGTCAATTATTTAATTTATTTCAAATTATGTTAGTTGCAAAGAAATGATTGATTCAATTCGACCTCATTTTTTTTTCAATTTCAAATTGATTATTTTTATTCCTAATTGATTTCTTTCTCATTATTTCATTCGTTTCCCCGGTTATCTCTGATTATTTCATTTATTTATCATTATTTTATTCATTTTTTCCAGTTATTTCAATTATAAATTCATTTACTCTTCATTATTTCAATTATTTCTCCACTATTTCAGTTATTTCCTAGTTTACAGTTGAAATTGCTGAATGGGACTTCGACTAATTGTTTGTTTTTTTTGTTTCTCAGGAGGAAGGAATGAAACATTCAAAACCAAAAAATAATCTTTGGAAAGGAGTTTGTTCCCGTTTTTTCGCTGTTTTTATTCTCAACCAGAGGATTGAATGGCTGTCATGTTGATTTTTTTCTCATTGTTTCTAGCGATTAAGGATCCCTATTTGAAATCGTGACGATGATACCAGTTGAACAGCAATGTTCGTCTCATTTTCCTGTGGTTTTAGTATCATGAACGACGTAGCGCTATAATTTACATAGCACGTGGATTTGAATTGTAAATTAAATGCAAACACTTCTTTGTTGTGCTGCCAGTATCGTCCATCCAAAGAACGTCTAGGATCGTTAATTTCACATATTTGTTTTTGACATCCTGGTTGAGGAAGAAAATTATCGATCCTAGGCGTTTGTGAACTGATGGATTCTGCGAGCCTGGTACATAGACCACGACAAAAGACCAAAATGGAAGTTTTTTTTAAATTTGTACTTTCGAAATTGGCGCTTTGAGAAAAAAATGATTCTGAAGGCATCACCAACTTTCATAACGTGTCAATAGCTCGATAGATATTCAGAAATAACCAAGAAAATGAATGAAATAATGGGACAAACTTTTTTTTTCAACTAATTAATTGAATGAAATTGAATCGAATGAATTAATTATTGCATGAAATGAGATTCTTATTGCAGT
This sequence comes from Euura saliciscinereae, assembly GCA_018420115.1. Classification (NCBI taxonomy): domain Eukaryota; kingdom Metazoa; phylum Arthropoda; class Insecta; order Hymenoptera; family Tenthredinidae; genus Euura; species Euura saliciscinereae. The sequence goes on from JAFFZH010016071.1 coordinate 175,671, forward strand.
CCAGTATCTTGTTAGATAAAAATATTGCTTCATGTAAACTGAAATGTATTAATTAAAGAAGCAGGCACAGATTCCAAACATTTTTTTCGTTTTCAATTGTTGTTTGTCTTCACTTTTAGGCCTAAAAAATGTAAGTAGTTAGATGCCTGCATCGTTCAGTTGTACTCGGACGAGTTATACCCGCCTTGAAGAATTTCAGTTTGCGAATCCCAAAATATTTCGAATAAATTTGACATGAGAAGAGAGATTAATCTTTAATCCACGTATTTTTGGTACATCGATCAGTCTGATGGTCTGATATAGTCAGTTCAACGTGAACCAACTCATTCAATTTTGAGTTTGGGGGAAATATACACCTTGGCAGGCGCGGCGAAACAACTATGGTAAGTATGGAGCACTCCAGACCTCAAAATTCAGTAGGTGTGGAATTCCACACCTCGGATATCTGCGGTTTTGAAGAATAAAATTTTGTCGAACAGCAACTCATTGAAATACAACGCAAATATCTTGACTAACATGATGCGAATTGAAATGATAAGTTCAGATAGGCTTCAAATATAAAAAATCTTCTTCTTCTTCGTTTCATTTATGGCTATCGCCTGTCTAACATAGATCTAGGCATGTGCCAATTAAATAATAAATCTAAGTGTGTTATTTTATGTTGGTCCAAATTTGGTACTCCCTGCGCCGCACCTTTGAACGAAAAAAAATGGTAATTTCAGGGAAATTATCGAAATGACCAAATCGGGGTTTTTTATAGTTTAAAATACACTTTTGAGAATGTTTTGAATCTTTTGTACCCAGTGGAGATCCGTAAAAAATCATGTGAAACATTCAAATCAAACATGATATTGGAGTAGATACTGCTATCTTGTATTTGTCATAGCAGATTTTGAAAATGTCGATTTTTTGACATTAGGGCGGAAGTTTGAACTAAACGTAGCGATTTTTAAGAAAAAATTCGTTCGTATTTTGCCCC
>JAFFZH010016071.1:176749-239298 GCA_018420115.1 Euura saliciscinereae
CCCCCCCCCCAAAAAAAACAGAAACTGAGAATCAAAGAATAAATCCTGAGACACATACTAGACAATCATGTGTACAACCCAGTAAACTAAGAAGAATTGAGTATGGTAAAAACGGATTCAACTTGAATTGAATGGAATTAAAAAGAATTGAGAAAAATCGACAAAAATTGCGACACAAGTCTTTTTAATTTCATTCAATTCGAGTTGAATCCCATTTTACCATACTCAATTCTTCTTATTGTTAGTTTACTGGGAATGACCTAAAAAAATTTCAAGTTAATCGGTTCAGTTGTATTCGAGATATTTTAGGTATCAGTTTTAAAAACGTTATTCCGACAAAAACGCGTTTTAAAATATTTCAATCGATAAGTTATGAAATTTGATAAACTGACACTTAGCCACGCAAATTTTGATCAATGTCTGATACATCTAGCACTAAAATTAACATGAGAGTATCAGGTGGAATTAAATATAGAACATTGAACATAGGATAAAAAAATAAGATAATTTTCTTCCAAAAACCCACTCAATTTCTGTGTTAATTCTTTGGTCACGATGTTGACATTTTTCATTCAAAAATATCAAATTTCTGTATTCAAGATCGCTTGGTGTTCAGTTCAATTCGAAAATAACTAATTGTCTTCTCGTTGAAAAATACTTCGATCTTGAAATAATGGATTCCTACTTTTTTTGTTTGTTATCAAAGTTTTTGGAATTTTGAAACAAGAATTCAAAGCAGGAGCTTCTTTTTCTGATAAAAGTTTCCCGAAATTCAATTTGTTTTCTTTCTAAGAGTATATATATTCCCTTTTTTCGAAATAAAAAGTATACAATGTATAGATTCCGAAACGCCTGATTATCCGCAACCAGTGTATCACTCAAGATCAATACAGTTCGTACTACACATGATCCGCGAAGTGGCGCCACGAACCGATGCGCTGGCAGCGCTTACAGTAAGCGTTCACAGAACTACTCTGTTTACTTTCATCAAACTAGGAAACTCTTAACCTCAAATCGTTCAATCTGAAAGCCTCGCTAAAAATTCCTTCGTAATTCGTATCAACACAAATTGCGCTATTCAAAAGAGTCTCGTTCCTCTTCAGCTACTAAAATCTCGAAACTCGACGAACTAAAACAACTGAAGCAGTGAATCTACTAAAATCTCAAAATCCTAACCTCAAAACGAATATTCCCCAAAAATGTCTTCATTCGCAAACGCAAAGAAGAAAGTATCTCAAAATGACTTGAGACGAGTGATGAACGAGCACAAAAAGAAGCTGTCTACGGTCACGAGGATCGAATCACCGATCGCAAAATATCCTTTTCACCACAATCATCGTCATCATAATCGCTATTGTTAACCGAATTATTTTCTCTTGATTTCCTTACCAAATAAACACGTACTCAGATTCTGGTCAGCTCATGTGCCTCTTGTGCCAGACGATCGTGAGGAACGAGTCCGTTTGGAATATCCACCTCAACTCAAAATCGCACAAGGAGAATATAACCCTGGCCAAGAAGGCGAGGACCGAGCCGTCTCCCAGCGCCATATCCAAGCCTCCGCAGGCCTTCAAGCGACCGTCTTCCGAGGCCAGGGCAGAATCGTCGAGCAAAAAGCCTAAGGGGATTCTGAAGAACGGAGCCGCCGCCAATTCCGCACTGCCTGCGGATTTCTTTGACGATAATAAGAGCAAAGTTGCGGAGAAACCGAAGAAGGCGGAGAAAACGGAGAGCGAAGACGTCGAGATGACGGAAGAGAAGGAGGATGAGAAGGATCCGAGCCAGGCTCCGCTGCCGGAGGGATTTTTCGACGATCCTATAATGGACGCTAAGGTATGAGCGTCGAAAAAGATTCGAAAACGGCAATCGGAGTGAAGATGTTTTGGGCGCTTTGGTTTCTAGGTGAGGAACGTGGAGTACAAGGACCCGATAGAAGAGGAATGGGACAAATTCCAGAAGGAGATCAAAGAGGAGGCCGCGCAGTCGGCGCAGATCATCGCGGACGACCAGGAAGAGGCGACTACGGAGAGACAGTTGGATGAAATAGAGGAACAGATGAGACACTGGTCTAGGTAAAATGAGACTGCCGAAAGGCATTTTTCAATTTATTTATTTATCAAAATAAAATCTATCGGTGGATCGATTCAAGTTTTTCAGGTCTCAAACTATTCAGTAAAGAGGCCTTCTCGAAATGAACAGAGAACTTCTTGATCCGATCAAAATTGTACCAGATATTCATCATTTTTTAGAATAAAATAGCGTTTTCTGTCTTCAGATACGTTATTTTTAATGATAACTCGAGTAAAAATAAAGTTATGAAAAAGTTCTCTGTTCATGTTGAAAAGGCTTCTTTACTGGACGGTTTGAGACCCGAAAAACTAAAATCGGTCCATCGGTAGATTTTATTTCGTGCATCATAGACAGAAAAAAAATTCATGTGAAGTATGTTCCCCTCAATCAAGCTTCTTTATTTTTTGTTGATGAGTTACAACGAGTTTTTTTCCTGGTTTGCAGAGTGTTGGAGCTGGAGAGACGGAAGGAACAAGTACAGGAGCAAGTTGAGAGGAAGGTTGTAGCCGTTGAGGAGGTCGTTTCTAGCGGCGATGAGACTGAGTTCGACGAGTTTCTGGACTGGCGGGCTAAAAAGTCTTACAAATAATGAAATAAGATGGACAAAAATGTCCTGATTTTTTTTATAATCTTTCAGAATAAGGATCATTCTATATTTATTCCGTTTTGTGAATGTAAATACCAGCTTGTAAACGTCTGATATTGAAAATTAGACACTGATCTTGTGAAAGTTGAACACTTTTAGAAATATTGAGCTGAAATTCATCGATAATATGTACAATATAATATGAATAATCATTAATTGAGGATTTAGCGATGTGGAATAGAATGAGAAAGTGTAGGAGTATTCTATTTTTTTATTATAGTTATTTAATGTTTGTTTTTTTCAAGTCTGGAGAAGACAATAATAATAAAAAGTCGTCGAAGCGTTTAATATTGCCCGATTATTTTACCAATTGTATATAGATTTCCTGACCCAGAACTATTCACATTCTTTGGAAGACTCTAACATTGATGGGCCATACGATAATGTACGAACGATAATCTCCAGTATCGATAGACAAAGGTCAATTTCAGCTCGATTTGAGTAGTAGTTGAACAAAGTAAGTCTCAGTTCATACATGCTTTTTTTTTTTAATTCAAATAATGTATCGATATTAATTTTATCGATACGGGCCTGATTCTGTCAATTTCGGAATTACGCACAAAATTTTTTGTGGTTTTTGAAGATTTTTCGTAACATCGCAGCATGGCGTTTGGTTTGTTGGAAATGTTTCGAACGCTGGAAAGAAAAATAGAATGCAAATTCGGCTCATCATCGGAGGTGTCAAGGTGATCGGAATGAAAGATAAAATTTTCGAAAATTCTTTTAGATTAAAACAAAATAACCCAATTTTAAATGCGGTAAAATAATCATACAAAATTAACGGTTGGCGGGAAAAATCTGAAAAAATTCATGAGTGCTGTTTTGAGATCGAAAAATCAAGTAGAAAATCGCAAAGCGAATCAAAGATGGTGAGGTCAAATCATTCGTTGAATCGACGTAAAATGTCAAATATTTAGATAATGCGACGAATATTGGAGCTCAAGGCGGATATTTGTTTTTTAATAATTAATGCGGGGTGTCAACGCAAGCCACGTCATCTTGTTGCCAAGAGAGTGACAAGCGGACTACCCCAGGCGAAAAATTTGTCCCCCACATTTTGGTCCATACACCCTCAAGAAACATACGTTTCAAGTGAACATACTTACAAAATGCGTCGAGGGATAAGATTTCGGAGATCCTACACCAGTTTTACCTGATATAAGAAACCTCTTACCATCTTGTAAAGTTAGAGTTTCGGGTTCGGGGGTTTGTGATTTTCTGGACGTAAACGCCGAAGGTATCGACGGACTGGTGTTACTTTGTATGCGAGAAGGAGTCAAATGTTTCATGTACAGCACGATCTAGCTGAGAGGGCGGCACAGAACGGCAAGATGCTCAGAAAAATTAAAAGCGCCACACGGCAGTAACGGAAACTATTGAAAACAGTTGTTTTTCGAATTCGGACATAGGCGGCATAGCGATGCGATTCATTTGTCACTCTCACGATCAGCAGATTTCCAAACCGAAGAGTCGAAGCGAAATAATTGCGAACGTGACCCCGCGCCTGTAAATATTATTTACATAACGCGCTAGAAAAAAATTCCATACGATATAAATAATTTTAGTCAGCTGATTTAATCAGTTCCATGAGTTAATTTCTATTATAAATGCTTCCTTCTGACGAAAATCAGACCGTTATAATAATTATTTGATTCGGCAATTATCAGCTTTCTTAGACAGCTGTTTCATAAACAAATAAAATCAACGTCGAAGTGGAAAGCTTCAGCCACTTTCCACATTCCACATGGAGTCGAGATTCTCTGCATTTTTTCTACCGAGTCTCGATTGGTAAATGGTCCAATGAATATGAAGTGTGCTATTGCTATTAGAAAATGAAAGATTAACGGATAACGATACAGATAATAGGGAATTTTCCTCAGATTGAACCTCGACAAATGTCCATGATAAATGGGCGCGCGATAATTATGGATATAATTTTTCAAAACTATAAGAATTGTAGAATGAACTTCAGGTGACTGTAAACCTCGTTGAAAATGATCAATTTTCAAACGCCACGTGACGTCACACGGTACCTCGGCCGCCATGTTATTCTGTTGACCACAGTTGTCCGCAGCGCCGACAGACGGTAAAACTGTGCGGATAAGGTACTGTGTGACGTCACACGCGCACGCGAAATTCAAACGTTGTATTGAAAAAACTCGATTCACGTGAGAACCAACTTTAAACAATTAGGTGCAATATGTTTTTCATCAATCGTAATCATCGAATTATCGCATGAGAGAATAAAAATAATGGATGAAACTTCTCTATTACTAGACTGTTGCTGTTTAAAGTTTAACTAGAAGATGAGATACTATCTTAATCAATTGGTCATATATCGTGTTATTCACGGTGTCACAAAGTCACTAGGATAGTTATTTTTGCGCTACCTCAGTCTGAAACTCGACCATTAGAGAGTTTTTCACACACTTGTGCTTTAAAAACTTCACATTAATCACGTTTTCTTCACGGATATACGGGGGATTCCACGTCAAATCGACCGAAAAAACGAGATTTTTTCCCTGATCCGTTTCGATCGGCTTGTCCTTTTGCACATTCAAACTAGGTACATGTTGAAAGGATGAACTGTGATTTCTTTCAGATTTTTTCTACTCATCATTCTATTACGAAAAATCAACAAATAAATTGATTTTCATTTTTTTTTTTTCGCGCCTACATAGCTCAAAACGTGAACGATGTATGAATAAAGTTCCAATACCAAAATTTTTGGGTTTTTTGTGAACTTTTCGAGAGTACTTTCATCAGATTTTTAATACCCCGTTCAAGCGTAGTTTTAATACAAAATGAGTGTAAATCATTCATAACTTAAAAGTGCCCTAATCGAATTGGCTGAAATTTATACACAGCGTGTCGTTTTCAATGCCTAAGGTTGTCTGAAAATTTCAAAGTGGACCGAGCAGTGGGTCAGAAAATGCATCAACAAATATTCGCACAGTGGCGAGAATTCGGCGATTATGAGGTCGCAAAAAAGTTTTTAGGCCACGATTCGAAAATTCAAGATCAATATTCCTTATTCTTGTTTGCGTACTCGCGATGGCCCTTGAATTTTTAAACTGCGGCCGAAATAGTATATTGTTTACCGAGCGAGAAAACAGTCGATTGCGGGCCGAGTACGAAGTTGAACACCGAGGCAAAGCCGAGGTGTTTTCAACTCGTACGAGGCACAAGCAACTGTTTTCTCCGAGGTGAACATACTATTTTTTACGACAGCGGAGCGAAAACAGCGAGTAGCGGAGCGAAAACAGCAAGTTTCCATCCGCAAACGAGGGACCGGCAATTGACTGGTTTCCATCCTCGTTTGCGGATGGAAACTCGCTGTTTTCGCTCCGCTGTCGTAAAAAAACTTTTTTGCGACCTCATAATCGCCGAATTCTCGCCACTGTGCGAATATTTGTTGATGTATCTTTTGAACCACTGCTCGGCCCACTGTGTGAAATTTTCAGACAACTTTTGACATTGAGATTTACATGCTGTGTAAAAATTTCAGCCACTTCGATTGGGGCACTTTTTTGTTACTGAAGATTTTCGAAGATTTTCCACCAAAACTGCAGTTTCACGAGGCACAAAAAATTGCAAATAATTATTTCCAGAAATTTCAAATAAAGACGCAAAACTTTTGTATGGGAACTTTTTTCATTGCTCATCTGGATTCTACGCTATGTTGGCTTGAAAAATAGAAAAGACGCTAAAAGCTGATTATTTGACCAAAATACTTGGTCAGAAAAATTTGAAAAAATTCACAGTTAATCCCTTCAACGTGTACCTCCACTATGTAAAAGGGCAAACAGATTAAAAGGGGTCACGGAAATCGACCGTTCGATTTGACGTGGAATCCCCCATATATTACATGGCAGAAATGTAATATATTCAATATTCGTGCTATTGTCTGATAGGCCAGAACGATTTTTATTTATTGATCGACTCCACAGATCAGCTTCATAGTTCATAGAGTTAGGAATAATATGGCTTTCGTCAGCCAATTTGATTTTCATGAGTATAATGCGGGGTGTCGACGCGAGTCGCGTCATCTTGTCTCCAAGATGAGCGACAAGCATACTACCCCTTCCAAAAAATCTCAAAAGCCCATACGCTATGTAATTAGTTTAGAGTTTGATTTCGTATCGATCTCAACGTCTCCGTCTATAGACGCAATCGTGTGACTTTGAATGCGAGAAAGAGTCAAAAAGGTTCATGCATAACACGATCGTGCCGAGAGGGCAGCACAGAACGACATCAGATGCTCACAAAAGTAAACGCCGCCCACACGCCGCCACACGGCAGAAGCGGGAACCGTTGATGCTACATACATGGTGTGTATCGAGAGCGGAAAGCGAGCGATTGACCCTACACTCCGCTCACCGGATTACTTTTGAGTCCTGGGCGTTGAATAAACTTATTACTCGTTCTCAGCGCACTGATGCTGAAATATTGATCCAAAAATCACTAATTACTCGATAAATTGAATCATTGGAATGAATTAGTTCACGCAACGAAACTGTACCTGAATTACAATAATGCTGTACCTGCTTAGCTTAAGCTTTAGAAAATCAAGCGAATGAGCAGTCACAGTTTCTCCAAATAATCGAGAGACAGTCAATAAATAAATATGGATTAATACATTTTTTGTATAGAGTATTATGATTTTATTAAAATTGATTGAAAGGATTGTAACATATGAGGTTTTCGACAAGCTAATTGTAAGATATATGAAATATACAATAATAATATAAAGACTAGAAGGTAGATTCATAAACCTAGTGTATTGCATTATAATTACGCTTAGTATAACCGCGATAATGTATAATACGATTGGCTTACACAATTTTTAATGCAATAGTGTAATCGAGTAATATATATCTATAGTAGATATTACATATTTTATATATTTTATAAAATATGAGGAGTGAAAAAAGAGGGACTGAATCAGCTCAGCTAATTCTTACATAATTATTATTATCAATAATATTCGTTATATTATAGTTTTTTTTTAAATTCTTGTTATACGATCTGGGAATATTTATTTCAGCTATAAACATGCCACAATATTTCATGTATTTTGTGATTGTAAGCACTGTTAGATAATTATTATTGTTATCATATACTCTAAACTCTACCGGAATATATAATTCCCTCCTCATTTTATCCCCTAGAATTAAACATACAACTTAATTGTCGTATGATCTATGATCGCAGCTTACTTTCCATTTTTATGGTCCAAGCTATTAATCTAATCGACTGAATCAAAAACACTGTGCTACAAGTGTCGATATATATTGGCGATAAGTAGCAGAGCTGCTACGAAACGAAGAACATAAATTAGTTATCAATATAGAAATCGATTACGTATTAGCTAGACTCTATGAACGTAGAAATAGCCGTATATTGTATCAAACCGTATTTATTGACTATGATTACTTCAAGTGGCCACGAATTACCGGAAATATGATTATAATATGCAGTAATATAAAACATCTCGTGTAGATCAATGGACTTTTTCTTCTTATCAGATACACAGATATTCGTCCTTTATAGAAATAGATCGATTTTTTCTTTGTCATAGGCGAACGATTGCGCTGATTTATTCTAATAAAGTTAATGAAAACTTCTATTCGTACTATTAATGGTTTACTAAAATTCGTCGCATCCATCAGAATCCTGGATCCACGTTGAGACGAAGAACGCGTTTCATACGTTTAGTACTATTTATCGTTACAGTGATAATTAATCGTAATGTCAATCACAGACATGAATTGGACTAGAAGTTTCTATGTAACTATATTTTAAACGGCTACAGAATATATCTAACAGATTCGCTGCGATTATTGGGGGCGTAGATCGTAATTGTGAATTACGATTCTTCGATTATTATTAATTAATATCGTGTCGTGGGCGTTTTAAATTGAATTGAAACAAAAATTGATCTCAACAAGGAAAAAGAGGCTTTAAAGATACAGGATGTGATCATTATCATCAATATCTATTGGTCAGGTCGCCCAGACACTTCCCCATGATTGGGCTACCCGAGATTTTCATTAATCACTCCTCGCATAATATTATATTTGATCATTCGATGCAGATTGAATTATTTGAATCGTTTGTTTCATCAATATTTGTTATCTTTCGGATTGTTTTATAGCTTATCAATAGTATTAGTTTAATATCCTATACAATTATTCACAGATTAGCTTGTTATAGTATCTTTTTTTTAATTCTTCTTCTTTCTTTTGAGCAGCAATTTAAACTGGAGGGTGATGATCCCGAAGAGACTGTGTATAGCTAGTCAAATAGATTACAGGTTACGCTAACTAAGGCCAAGAGCGATTTTATTAGATCCTCTAATTTCGTTATCTAATTATATTCAAAATGTATTGTATATAGTAAATGATCAGTGGATGCTCTTAACTCATTTAAATATCGTCATACCGTTTAATTTTTCACTTCTTCATCGACGCTTTTCTGATCTTCGGTTTCATTAAACAAAAACTTCTTTTTTTTTGTCATTTTGGTCCCTACACTGAATGAGTATTCGGAGATTCTTCACTTCACTTCACGATACGGTTATACGTTTATAATATTAGCAAAAAAAAAAAAGCTATGCGATATATTTGAAGATTGATTTCGCGATTTGATTGAATTAATTTGTTTGCTTCCAATGAATATTGAGATCGTTTTTAATTACATTCAAAATTAACTTCAGAGTGGAAATCTTCCCCTAATTTCCACCTGGAGTTAAGATTTCAGAGTATAAATTTTCTCACAAATTTTTAATCATCATCGATATAATGTGTGATATTATTGCTGTATAATATAGAAGGTGAGAAAAAAACGAATCTATGGATAACGATATAAATAATTACTAGGCTGATGACTGTGTTTAATTAGAAGATGAAGATTCTACTCTTGACACAGATAGACGAGTCATAATATAAGATCAATTCAATATCCGTGTAGTTTTTATCGCGTTAATCACAGTGTAGCACAGTTACTAATTATTCTATAGCCTAACATATTAGTTAGCTAGTTAAATTTTCATCGTGACGCAAAGCTTTGTGATATAGAAAATTTATGTGTTTGTGACAATTAATGCAGGTACATTGCATTATTCAATATCGTTTAATGATAGAACAGAAGAGTTTCTACGAATATTATAAGCTAATATCTCTGCACCTTCGATAGTTTGTTATTATTAATATATATATACTTCGTTAATAGGTCAATTAATTAATGCGTTACGAATCGCAATTAACTACTGCATGATAAACTATTGAACTTTTCAAAGAAAATGAAATAACTTTTTTTTAAGCAAACTTACTTATAGTCTCTACTTAATTAATGTAATCTGCATACTATAATTTATGTATCGCTAATTAACATGCAATAAACTGTTTATTGAACTACCGTTATTATAATAAGCTTATACTTTCGCAACGTGATATTATAATAACATAATTATATTCATCACTCAATATAATGAGATTCTGATATATATTTGATTAATGATCGAATATCGCGTATATAATTGATTAATAAATACTACGTTTAATTTTATATCGATATAATAATCATAATAATAATGTAAGCACCTCGCAACGCGTTTTCTTTCCACTATAATAATTCTTTTATCATATCCGGACGTTTTTAGTACGTTATACTCTGTCAACTTTCTTATGCTGGTCCCTAGCGGAAACAATCTTCTTCTTTTTTTTTTTGTTTCATTTTTTCAAACCAATCTGAATTTTTATAATTTTTTTTTATGTAATAACGTACGTCTTTTGCAGAGCTGCGATGCATAGGTGAATAATAATGATGATAAATTTATCGTGTGATATATAATTATTCAAGTATAATAATGTGCAGATAATTAATTAATTGTAAAATCTCATTGTGCAGAATAATAATTTATTTAATTTTATTTATTCGTTTATCTTACATCTAGCCAAATCCCATGTATAAAAAAATTGACTTTTAATCGGGGAAAACTAGCCAGCGCCCTGCTAGGACGCTAACGTTTCTAGGAGGGCCCCGGTGGGGCTCTGGCTAGTTTTCCCCATTTGGAAGCCAATTTCTACATGGAATATATTAAACATCGCGCCAGAACGTTATAATGAATATATTACCATTTACTATAAGCTTTTGCGATAATCTTTGTATCGTCAACTCGACGATTCTAATCATGATCGAAGCTAGTGATTCATTCTACCATAAATCAAACTATAATTCCGCGTGAAAATTTCAATTTGACCTTTTATCAGAATTATTTACAATATCATATTCGAGTTTGAGATTTCAACGATTGTTCTATGCTCGTACTTTTGTTTTGTTTTTTTGTTTTTTTTTTCGGAGAGAGAAAGAAAAGCAAAGTGGAAAATTTTCCTTTTTTTAACCCAAGTGGAAAGTGGATCCGTTCCGGCGCGCTGATCTTCTTCTTGATCTTCTTCATCTTGGTGATAAAATCATCAATTTGACGAAATTATAATTCAGTCGAAATTAACGTGTATGGAAATTCTCGGCCCTTACGCAACGGGCTCAAGAACCTCGACGGTCACGTTATTCGGCTGTGCTGCAGGAGGTGATTTATTTGATCTCGCTGATGTCGCTGATGCGTTACCTGTACTTCCACGACTACCGCGACGAGACCCTGTACGAGATCCTGATAACAGACGCTTGACTATTAACGATATTAGGCATTGAATAAATTTCAGCATCATTCAGATACGATGATTCACGGATCGAGAATTTAAAAGAAAAACTGAAATATTGCTTCATTATCAAACAGTTTTTTGATTGGACAATAAATTTGAGATTCAACACGATATTTTAACCCGTAATAATCAGACCAATTTGATCTGAGCCAAATTTCAGCGATTACTGAAAAAAGACGACGCTTTATATTTCCCTATAAAAATTCAGAGACTTCATTTGAACGTTGAAAAATATTTTTTAAAAATTTCGGAAGAAAACGATTTTTTACTCAAAAATTCATAACTTTTTCAATTTTTAATATTTTTTCACAAAAATTTAGAACGATACTCTTCAGTCATAGCACTTTCATAAAAAAAATTGTTCAGTACGGTGTCTTTGAAAGAGTATATTCATTTCGAAATATAATGCTCGTATTATTCGAGTAAAAAATGAATCCGGGTCAAATTGACCCAGGGTGATTATTACGGGCTAATGATTCATTCTACCAGCTGTAACAGCCCGGCTAAAATCAGCTACGTGCAATTTGATGTGTGTGGACTATCCTAAGCTGTTTTTAACTCAGGAGCTATGGACCATTCGAGTGTCCAGCGGAACAAATGGTCGGTACTTGTCGGTACGTTTCTCTTATTTTTATTTTCTTCGATATCTCACTTTAGGTTCAACCTGCGTGAAAAATGGTTCAAACTAATTTTAAAGCTCGTTCAATGTTCTACAAAAAAGGTCATTACCTTTTTACCCGTACGATCGACCGTTTAGAGAATACACAGGCCTACAGACACTCGAGGGGTTTTACTACTGTCAATTTCGTGTTAAAAGTCAATTGAATTCTCTAGATAATAAAAATCCAGGTTAAACTTGTTTCTTGAAATATGTGATATTAATAATTAGTCGCATGCATTCGTGCAGAAATTGATTTTACTACAGCAAGCAACTAGCTCAGTTTAATAATCTTCGAAATTGTTTGATTAGGGGATGTAAAAAATTATTAATATTCCTCTTTTTGTTTCTTGGTTTCAATCTAATCGAGTCGATAATCAATATACAAAATACTAATATGACAAGTCAAGATAGAAGTATAGAGACTAGAGAATTAGTCTAATACAGGATGCAAAACTCGGATGAAGAATTAAATCTAATAAAGACGTTTCATCACTAACTCAAGAAGACCAGTATATTGTGATTCAACAAATTCTCCATGCTCCAAAAATCATCAAAAGTTCATGACACATCGAAAAAATGACTTTTTCAAAAATCAGTTGTCGTAAGGTTTCAGGCACACGGTTGATCCGATTATGTCTCCCGACGTCTCATTATCTTCGGAAAGCAATCCTTCATCGTCTGGATGAGGGAAATTGAAAATAAAAATTTTTGGACCAAGTTATCAGCAAAAGAGTGACTAGATTGTCGCTAAATTTCGATAACTGACCATAACTTAGGGACTGTCCATATATTACGTAACGCTATTTGGTATAGTGCGTACGTAGGCTTCCCTATACTAGACTATAGAATTTAGCGTTACGTAATATGTGGATAGCCCCTTATCAGAGGATTTTTTTTTCTCAGTTTCCCTCATTCACATGATGAAGAATTGCTCTCCAAAGAAAATGAGACGTCGAGAGACACAATCGGATCAACCTTGTGACAAGTGATCTTTAAAAAAGCCAATGTTTCGATGTCTAATGAACTTTGGATAAGATATTAATGATTTTTTAAGTATGCAGAATTTGTACTGGTCCCCTTAAAACAATGTCACTAATCAAAAAATGATCTGATATGAAAAAGTTGACTGTTAGTTGAACAAGATTCGCGAAACAGTGACAAAGTATCTAAGGATTATCAAAGTTAGAGGGGGGTCGGGGGTCAATAGAGTATATAATTAACCAGGACTCATCTATCGAGTAATAAGTATACCTACTAGTATTGCAGGATAGTGTTAATAGTTTTAGTCTCGCTCTATTAAGGAGAATGGGTTTTCAAAGTTGCTTGCTTAGTAAATGAATGAATAAAAACCCGTACGGTTCACTCGTTGAGAGTGTTTCGCACCTTGCGAGGCCGAAGGTGAATGAGCCCGCAGAGATGCAACCGAGGGTTGTCTCGACGGTCCTCTGACGCTTCCTCGAGATCCGCGACGCTCCTGCCCGTGAAGAAGCTTGCTGTCCCTCAGCAAAGACACGTTCATCAATCTCGGATTGGGGGTGTTGAAGATCGTCCGGTTTTCGCGCCAGCGAGCCCTGAAAATTTTTTCGGTTTTCAAATTCGTCAATTTTAGTGATTTTTTTTACTTTGTTTACAAATAGTGAGAAATAAATGAAATAATTAGGAGTAAGCGAGAAAATGAATGAAATAATGAGAAATAAGCAAGAAAATAAATGACATAAGGAGAAATAACTGAAATACTGAGAAAAAAAAGATGTCTTGAAGTAGAAAAAAATATGTTTAATTAATGTACAATCTTTTTTTTTAAAAAGGAGAGAATTCTGACGATCAGAAAGCGTTTTTGCCCACTTGTTTAATTGATTTCATTAGAAATTCAAAGAAGTCAAATATTTTCTCCTGTGAAAATGAATCTCTTCCGTCCCTTTTTTTGTTTTGGTGATCTCAATTAGGAATTTAAGGTGAAAAGGTTTTGGCTTGGGACTGCTGATCAGGCTGGAAAGGGGCGGGAAGCCACCCTGCCTTTTTTTTATCTTCGTAGTCAGAGTTCAGATTGCTTGGCCCGAGGCTGTTCGTGTTGATTTTCACCACACTGATTATCCAGCTCGTAATTAAGAGCTGAGGCAGATTGCAGGCGCCCCATTCCCATCCTCGCGAATTTTGCCTGACGAATTTCAACGATGACCCGATTTTATATTTTAACTTTTTTGTTTCTTGTTGTTGAAATTGTTTCATTAATTAATTTTAGCCACTTCGCGATTCGAACCAGATGCAAAATCACCAGGGTTTGAAAATTCCACAATGTGGACCATGGGAGTTATGACGTAGGTGTTTAATCCTCGCGAATTATACATCAGAGTCAGTAGTGGCTTCGTGCACCAGGAGACGAGGTGTTCGCGAAAATCCTGCGATTAATTCACAATCGCTTGAACCAGCTTGAATTTAGCTGGATTTAATACGTAATTAGATTTCTGAAATAAGCTGCTTTAAACTTCTTCTTTTCATTTATTCACACTCTTTATCACTCATATATACGTCAGTGGATTTAAAACTGAAAATCCTATCAGTTTATATAAATTCAGATCGTAAGTCTGTAAGATATGAGATATTATTTGAGTAAGAGGTGTGTGTACTTACTTGCTGAAAAGTCTAAGCACGACGCATAATATAACGAACATCAGAGCCATTCCTACAAGGACCCCGATCATGGCAGGATCTATGTACTGCAGACTCGGAGGAGCCTGCTTCTCGGCTGGAAAAATGACGATTTTAAAGACACGAAAGAATTTTGAAACCCCTCGAGGCTGCACGTCCAGTCAACCAATTATCACAATAAAACAAATTGTAGGCAAAGAAGAGAAGAAATTTGTACGGTATGCCTGTAAAGTGACTTTTTTTGGACAAGGTCATGTTTTTAGTGGCCTCGTGCCGAACAGTTACTTCACGGGCACGCCCCATACAATATTTCCCTACGTTTCCCAAAGATCGATTTTCTAGCTATGAACCGTTCGATGAGGCTATATAGAAACGTCAATATCAGGTGAAGAATTTAATTTCCGATCTATGTTACCTTCGGAATACGCGTAGTTATCGATTTTCTGGCTGTAAGAACGTCAGAAATGATGTAGATTGTAAATGAAATTGATTTTCTGGCTATAAAACCCTCGAAGATCGCGTAAAAATAGCCTTCCGTCGCTATAAAAACTGTAAACACGGTTCAGAAATTTATTACCTGGCTATGAAAACGTAATAAAAACGTGGAGGAATCGATATCCTGTTTTCTAAAATATTTTTGAAAACGCGTGTATATAATACTTATCATCATACATCGATTTCCTGATTGTAAAAACATAAAACATGGCGTAGAAATGTATTTGCTGACTCTAAAACCTTCGAAATATGCGTTAGAATTGATTTCCTGGTTCCAAAAACACCCAACAAGATTCCGAAATTGATTACCTGGTTGTAAAAACGTAAGAAAAACGTGAAGAATTTAAAATTCTGTTTGTAAGACCGTCTCAAAAATGGGTAGATATTGATTTTCTGACGTGAAAAAAAAACATGATAAATGGTATACAAACTGATTACCCGGCTTTCAAAACCTCCGAAAATGGTTTTTAATGAAATTCCTGGATTTTAAAACCTTCAAAAATAGTTTTAAATCGATTTCCAGGCTCTCTAAACCTCCGGAAGGTGGTTTGAACATTCGAGTCAGTTTCACAAATTGCAGTTGTTAAAAAAGGATCGTATATTACCAATGCAACCTATCTGACCGTCGGCTCGAGTCACAGGACTCATTTCGTATATGCAAGTACATCTTCCGTCGCGGCATTCCGTCTGCGGTACCACCGCCTCGCATTGTTCATCGAAGAAGCATGACTCGTTGACGTTCACCCCTGAAAGATTAGACAAATTCATTCACGATCAAGCCAGTCCAACATTATCGAATCTTTGTTGTAACTGTTGTGGGTTCGTATCCCACCGCTGTCACCATTGTGACGACTTGAGCCACTCGTGTATTTCGACACGGGGTGAATCCTAAAAAATACTTGGCAGGCTCAGCTCCTCACAATATAACCGTAATTATTCAGTGACAATTAAGGAATGATAAAACTTACTGACGCCACATTTGTCGTAATGATTTGTCACCGGAAATTCCTCCTTGCAGTTACATTTCTTCGTTTTTGGCTCACAGTATGAGCCAGTAAAGTTACAGTCGTCGTCATCCTTGCAAACATCGGCGAAAAATTTCCGATTCGCTAAATCTGAAAAAAAAAACAGAAACAGTTGATCATTTTTGTGTATTCGATGTGATTCCCGGTTCTCTCCACTGCAAAGTGTGGTAGGTGAACCGTGCGATCAAATATTGACCGTGGAATACAAAATGCAAACAAAGCTCGATTTCCTTTGTTCAAAGTTGGCGCCTGCTTATAGCTTAGCACTCGGCTTAGCACAATTATTGACGATTTTGCAAAGTTGCAAACCGGGTGAAAACCACGTCACAACATTAATAATATCGAACCTGATGAACAACAGCCGCATGAAACTTTATTCTCTCGGTTTCTTTGGTTCTCTTTTTTTTTCTCACAACAGTCACCACCTGACGCAGACTTAAAAAAAATTCTCTTCACCCTCTCCTGTACGGACCTAACTTTAATTATTAATATTATCATTATTATCATCATTATTCATAGGGTATGAAATTTTACAAAAGCTCGCGTGCCCCGACAACGGCGATTGGTAAGATCTTTGGGTCGCGACACGCAAGTCTACGCTCACATGTTGCATTTTATATACAATTATCATTATTAAATATCCGCGCATAGTGGCCACTGGCCAGGCAGCCGTATTGTGTCAGCTACTTTTACCTGCCTCTCTAATATGTAATTTATGGGGAATTATGTGTGTGGTGACAATAAGGAAGGATAATGAGCTTTCAAAATGATCAATTACTTCGTCGATGAAGGAGGAGAACCAAATTGGCGAACAAAAATCGAAAGTGAACAACTTCAGCTTTGTTTTCGAAGAGGAAATTCAAATTTATCTTCAATATTGTGACGTCAGAAGCCGTAGAGCTTGCGAAAAGTGCCAAAAAGCACGATCGATTTTCCATTTATACAGTATCATTGTTATCTAGAATGTTACCAAATGATATTTCGATCAGACCATTTAATTCTGAAAAAAAAGCAAAAAAGTATCTGAAAATGTAGAAACATGAATTCCGTATAAATTTTGCAATTTATCAGAAATTCTTTGTTGCGAAATCTCAGAGAGATGATAACAGCTCTATTCGTTCTGTTCGTTCTTCTTTCTGAAAAAGCTCTTTCCGAATTTCGTTCACGTATTCGCGGTTTTCCACACCTCTATTCTTCGCAGACATTATTATTATTATAGGTATTTCCGAGGGGAAAATAATTCGCATAACAAATAGCCGAGAGACGTGAGCTAGGCGCCGAATTTCTTCTTCGAGAGAAAAGCTTCGATGACAGGAAAATGTTTTTGGCATCGAACGGGGTAACGAGCTTGCAACACGTTCCGCTTCATCATGCACTTATAATGGGATTAAGCTTTCAACGATGCTGGAATTGAGCTTCTATAAGCTTGACGATTTTTTTATTTCATTTTTTTTTCGAGCTTTCATAAGAAAATATGAGGAATATTCATCGTTAAGCTTACAAATTTTTTTAGTCCTTTTTCCTTCCCTTTTTCTTTTTTTAACGTATACGTATACATGAATAATAACCGGACGTACGCTTTTTTTTCCGGTATAATAAAGCTCTGAAAATATTTTCTCGACTCATATACATTATTTATTCGAAAGAAAATTGCTTTTTTTTCTTATGTTTCTCGAGACTATAAAGTTTGATTTGACAATGAGTGATAAAGATTTTTGGAGGAAATCTCGAGCAGACGAGCAGTGGAAAAATTTACTCGCTTTTGGTAAAAAAAAAAAAAAAAAAACTGAGAGAATTGTGTCTATTATATTAACGCAACTATGTTATCAGTGGCATAAATTCAAAATAGATCAGATAACGAGAGATGGTATAAATGGAGAGTTTCTGGTATTCCATTAATCAAGTCTGGTCTAAGACCTTGAAAGAAGTCGAAAGCTCGGAGTGATTGAGGCCCATAAAAGCGATCAATACCGCTTCACTGCGTCTTCCAACATTCCGCATTACGACTTGGTGCGTCGAGGAGCTTTACACGGTACCGTGAATAAGAATACTGGTGAAAAGCTCAAAGCTTCGTGATCTTCATCGTAAATACGATGGGGGATTTATTTACCTGTCGTTTTCTAATCGTCACACCGTTTGCTCGCGGTGATTCATTGTTTCAATATCAATAATATCCCCGATAAATAAAAAACCCTTCAACGTATCTATGTGATAATGATTATCCAATCACAAGCGTTGATATGAAAATAAAAATAATTTCTTTCTTTCTTTGGTTGGAGGTAGACTGAGGTGGAACTCTAACGTAAAATACGCAGGACTGCGTCGCATAATGCGGATATGTGTCTCTGTTTCGGAATAGAAAATGCAGAACGTATTCCGAGTATTTCAAATATCCTTGTTATCACGATTTTATCAGTTCGGAAGTGTTAAATTTCTGTACCACTTTTAAAATACAAGAATTATGTCATTTGATGATATTAAGATGGTTTTAAGATGGATTTCTTTGCAAAATTCATTTCTGTTACATAAATTGTATAAATATGCACCATATGAAAAATTATTTTTTCTAAGATTGGATAAAATTCTATCAGACTCCGTGGAATTTGATAAAATTCTATAAAATTCTATCTCGACTTTCTCTCTATCAAATCATACAATATCAAATTGGATCGAATTTGATAAAATTCGATCAGAGTTTGTAAAACAATATGAAATCAATTGTTTTTCCATTTCATTTTCGTATTGATCTAATTTTCTAAAATTTGATGCACATAATTTTAAATAGTTTTACAAACTCTGATCAAATTTCGACACTGTATCATTTTATAGAGAACAAAATCGACGTAGAATTTGACAATGATAAAAAAATCGAAAAATCCTGATAATAAAAAATTCACGAGCATTTGACTTAGGTCCAGTCACATTTTAAAAAGTATGTACTATAAAATCTGAAAAGTAATCGATTCATCGCTAAACTTAGGGTAGTTTTTGGTATTCTTGAAAATGCGAAAAAAGTGCTTCTGCTAACATTTCTTTTTCTGCATTTTTTTCCACTGTTATTTAGTTACTCACTACCCTCTCATTTTTATATTATACCTAGTCATGCACCATCGAATAACAGAATTTTGTTTGAAAACCGCGACCGCAACGTCGGTTATGGCAGTGGGGGTAGTTCGAAAGGTGAAGGGACAGAGACTAGTAGTCGAGGGTAGTAGTACGACTCTTGCGGCAAAACCTGCAGTGCAGATATCACCACGCGTTACTTTCTCACACATCCCGCATATTGAGTATAGAGTCTGATCATATTCATCCCCCTTGAAACGTATAAATATTCTTCCATTGAAAAACTTTAATATATATATACGTACATACATTTTCTATTTTGCGATTTTTTCCCAATTCTAAAAAAAAATTTTTTTCACGCAGCCTACTACACCTTGATTTTTTCCTGAATGCGTTTTCGTACACTTGGTGTACACACAAAATTTCATTGACAAATATTGAAAATTGTAGGAGTTATTGATTTTTATACCTTCAGCTGTGAAGTAGAATACCTCTTGCAATTTTGGAGATTCTTTTATCAAATTTGGGATTCACACTTTGTTCACCATCCTGAACAATCGATCGCGTCAAATTTTTTGTATCTAATTTTTTGCTGAATTCGTCAAATTCACCGAGCTTGAAATATCTATTCTGTGCCACCTCCGTCAAAAACTCGAGGCTAGTCCAACACGCGAATGAATCAAAAAGTCCCTTTATGCGATCGTGCCACACAAATAACCAGTTTTGTCTTCAACATCAAAATTTCAAATTTGAATAACTTAATCTACAATTTTCAATATTTTCGGCTGAAATTTGGTCTGCACGCTCAGTTCACTGTCCTGAACAATCAAACGTGGCGGATTTTTGATATCTCACGTCGGGCAGCGTGCGGAAATTCATCGAGGTTCAAATCTCGTTTTCCCGCGTTGGACTGTACGACATGTTTTTTGGAACACGAAACGGCATTCAGGAAAGCGTGATCAATGGAGTAGAAATAGAAGAGTATAAAAAAAAGAATAACCTGTTAGGTGTTTCACACTAGGTACGATAGAGTCGCCATTAATTATACAAGCTTAGGTATACAGGTAAAGTGTGGAGCTTTTTTACTACTTTTTAGCGTGCGATCGACTAGAGCTTTTATTTTCTCTCCTTCAACGTAGATACGCGTATCCCGGGGTTAAAACAAGCTTATACACTCGTCTATGAAGAAGTATTACACCAGGGTTTGAGTACATGTGTTTTCTGTATCGAGCGTCGCGTCGCGGTGCCTGGCGCCCTTTTTTTCCTACCATACGTATATTTCGCTTGCGCGGGTTCAACCAGCTTCGAGTCGTGATACCCGACCCCTACGTACGTGAACTCGGTTATTATACTCTTTCCCATCAATTCTGGGTCGAGCTTTCAACCCCTGTTGAGTCTAAAATCGCTTCTGTTCCAATTAACGAAGAGTTTGCTGGTTCAATTTTCATTGAAATAAATTTCTAAAAAAAGATACATTGTTTCTTATCGTTATCTAGACTCTGAACCAATTTTAGTTCCGGAGAAGATAAATATTTGGTAAAACGATGTTGAAATTATTCCCTCCGGTGACAACCGACGAATTTATTCATTTTATTCGTAACCCCAAACGACCGGATGGGGCGCCGCAAGCTCTGGACGAATTTTGCTACGCCATCGAAACAAAGTTGGTACGAAAACACAAAAAAGGGGGAAAAAGACTTTTTTATAGTAAAAAAGAAAGTTTCGAAGAATCGACGACACACACTGAGAAAAATTCGTATTGTCGTTGTTGGATATCATTATTGACAGAATTACGGAAATATATTGAATCAAACTGAAATTTATGCTTCAGATTCTATATCAATTATAAAAGATAGTTAATTGATGCCGTATTTCAACCCAGATGAATAGTAACCGGTGCAGTTTCACGATTTTCTACGTAGTGGCCAGTTTAAAAAAAAAACTCGCTGACTTTTCCTGACCAAATTATAATTTTTGCCTGACTGAAATTCAGATGAATTAGTGGTTATTGAAGCATATAATGAATGATGCTCTGAATCAACGGTGAAAGCAAATGATTTTTGAGAATACTTTTTCATTTTAAATTTATACAAGTTTTGCTACTATTTTCGTTGATTAAAATTTCCGCGCGAGGAAGATAAAAAAATCCTCAATTCGGTCTTGTTTTGTATCACCATAAAATTCCTTGACTTTTACCTGATCATTTCTCGGATTCCCTGACTTTTCCATGTTGGAAATGATAATAATCATGCAAATAAGAATGTAAAATAAATGAGACAGATTTATGGTTGTAATAATATTATTTTAACTTTTGATCAATGGCAGGACTTTTTATTTCTTTTTAATAAATAATGTAAAAATAGAAGTTTGATAATTTAGGACATGTGAATTTATTATTGATTCTGTTATTCTGGTCAATTATCTTAAAACTAGGGTCTTAAAACCCGGTCGGCGCTTTGCGCCTCAAAAATTGGTTTCACACCTTTTCATTCCCTTAGGAGTCGAATTTCAAAAAACGCTTAAACTACTTTCTAGGTATTTGAATAAGCAATAATTTGAAGCCAAAACGAAGTCAATATCTCATCGGGCCGAGGAGATATCCATGAATCCTCGAAAACATGTTTTACCCCTTTTATTCTACTTGTGGGGCGAATTTCGAAAAATCGCTTCTTAGTGGTTGTTTACGAAGGGAAGGGAACATGTTGCCCAAATTTCAAGTTTCTAGGTCTTGTTCCTTTATAGATATTATAGATTATAGTCTTTAGTTAGTTAGCTTTCGTACATTTCATTTTTGCCGCGTAGTTTGAGACATATGGCGACGTTTCGTTTCTCCAATCGTCAAATAATCGGTAAAGTATGTGATAATTGTGCCAATGTTCAACTCAATTATGTTAGAATTTTAATAATCGTAAGAAAATTGTGAAAATTCTGCGTGACCATTGTAACAATGATGAGTAATTACATCACAAATATTATAGCGAGAGGTGCCACGAAAATGGAAATAACAATGGCCGGGCAGAATTAATTAGTGGGTGGGTAAATAATACAGAAGAAACATATGGTCGCATAAGTTTATATTTCCCCTAGGACCGACGGGGTGCTCTGTATTTTCATGTAGTATATACCAACCACAATGCATCTCTTACTGCGCAGAGTGAAGAATATTCTGAATTTTTTTTCCCTGTGAAAGAACAACCGAAAGGCTTTTTCTCTAATTAGTAAAAGCTTGACCCAAAAAAGAAAAAGGAAAAAGAGAATAAGAAAGTGTATACAAAGAGCTAATTAGTTTCATCTTATTTCATCCGGGATTAGGAAGAATGCCAGAGATGTAATAAGCGAGGAAGAAGAATCTCACGTGCTCGCAATTAATTACACCTCATTCTGCTGCGAAGCTACGGTCATGAAAATATTAAAAGTACGATAAAAGTTGAATCCTGAAGTTGTACGGTTTTATTTTTCAGTCTGAAGTACAGTTAAAACTAAACTTCAGGTACTTTGGTCTAACGCTCACGATCAGACATTACGCGTTTGGAATGGAGAAACGTTTTTATGCTCCATTGCAAACGATCCTATCGCTTCTTCCGTCTTCCCTTGAGTTCGTGTGAGTTTAGTTGAGCTGTTATTTCAAGGATCGAGTGTCCCGCTGCTTTTATACGGTTCCAATTCAACCCACAGGCGTTCATCGATCACGCATAATGTACACAGCCCGAAAGCACTTCAATTTTCGTTTCAGAAATATCGAATTTAATGGCCGTTGATAATATTAGCAGTTTATTCAGGTCCTGAGCAACGTTGGACAAGGTGAAATAATACAAAATTACAAGGATTCAAGAAGATCTAGGACGAAAGATGAATATATGTATAGGCAAGCGAAGAAAAAAGGAAAACCATGATTAAAAAAGGGGGAAAAAGAGCGGTATTTTGAATTTTGAAAACCTTTGAGTACCATTTTTTATAAGATTTTCGGATGCTTTTAGTTCTTTTCGCAGCAAATTCGATCCGCCATTTTGAATTTTGGAAATCTGACTTTAGATTCGAGATCAGCGATCCAAAAAACCTTGTGATACCAAATTTCATTCAAATCCGTTGATCCGATCTCAAGATATCGTCATTTTTATTGTATTTTGGAGAATTTTGATATTTAAATAATTCAAAAAGTACGGAACCGATCGATGCCAAAATTTAATCAATTCCAAGTTGAGAAAAACCCCGTCGATTGAGCCTAATTTTATCAAAATCCGCACATTAGTTCTCGAGTTATCATGCAAAGACCCAGACGTCAAACTCAAAATAGTCGAAGGTGATTCTCTGGACCTGAAAACGTGGAGATCGAGTGAAAGCCCAACTTTTAATTTTCAAAAACAGGTTCTATTAGTAATCGATGCCGAAGCAATGCAGATGTAAAATAATCGGATTCCGGATATCAATTAATAATTAATGAATTAATTATCAATACGAACGAGCAGAAAATAAATAAAAAAAAAAGAGTAGAAATGGATGACGTGCCTGAATCAATTGCAGCAATACATTGATCATATCGGTATTACGTAGGTTTAGTCGGAAACGATACACTGACACTGAATCAAACTTGAATTCTGCGATTCAATAAGGAGCTTCATTTATCCATATTGCCCGGAGGCGTTCGAGTTACTTCATATCATGCAAATGGCACGCGATCTCGTCGGCGATTATAGCAGAGATATGAACACTTTGGAGGGACGTAACACTTTATATTGAAAAATTTGAAGCAAACAAAACTTACGATTAACGACCCAAAAAAATTTACGGGTACCATTTCCAATACAAACGAAAAAAGATTCAGTTTTTTGACAAAATTTGGAATTTTCAGATTCGTGATCAGCGATCCAAGAAACTTGAAGGTACCAATTTTTATCAGAATCCAAATGTTCTCAAATTTTTGCACCATTTTGGATTCGCCATTTTTTTATTTTGCAAATCTGACCCCACATTCGTGATCCGAGACCCAAAAAACCTTCGGGTATCAAATTAGTTTGTCCGTTCTCAAAATATCATCGGACCAAAAATTTGATCGTATCAAAGAAACGGAAGTTAAAAATTGTCAGATTGATGAAGGAAAAATTAATTTCATTTTTAATGACAATTTTGAGAGCCAACCGAATATCCTGAGTGAATTATTGTCGATCTGAAAATAGCTCTTCGAAGACTTTTCTGTATATTTTTTATTTGGCATCTCCTCCAAAATTGAGACACTGCAATTTTTTATCTGAAAGGAACGAAATTTGGTCCAAATATTATTGATGATAATGTGCACGGATTTGAACAGTAATATCTGCCAAAATTGATTGACAATCTAGACTGCAATTAAATTCGAAAATTACTACCTCTCGAAAAATTTGTAATGAATTAAAAAAAATGTATATTTAGTCAAATCCGTGCACAGTGCCATCAAGAATATATTCATATATACCAAAGTTCGTTCTGTTCAGATAAAAAAATGTTCAATTAACTTTATCCCCCTCATTTACTCAGGACATTCATCAGGCTCTCGTGATATAATGACCAAAGATAGTCTTTAACTGTGTAGAGACATGAGAAAGGGCGAACTTGATTTTATTATTTCCATCCCTGACGAAATCTAGACAATTTTATTTCTAATTTTGTAATTCAAGGCGTACCGACACTTAATTTCATTTTCACTCTTACACAAATTTTGCATCCTGTAAGAAATTTCAGACCACTCATAGCCCCTGACTTTCATCTTTCCCTGGTTCATCTCTCTCCTCTAGTTAAAAATGCTGAAATATCGCCGACTATCGATCACTGACTTTAAACAGTCTGATACTCTACACAGACTAGTTTCAGACTTGTTTCTTTTTCCCTCATATTTTCGTATATTTGGTCTTACTTATTCCGCAGAGCGTTTGGCTGACATGACTCGTGAAATATTGCCCCATCATTCCGCATCAAAGAGGTAAATTCGACCATACCGTCTATATTCAGGGGGTAAATATTCTAGTTGATCGGCTGTTTTCGAAGAACGTCATTTTTTTTTTCTTCATATTATACACATACAATACAGTTATAGAAGAATATTTATCACAAGGTCGCAGACAGAGGGTGTAAAAAAAACTGTGTTTGATCACATTTTTTTTTTTTGATGGCAATATACTTAGTTCACGCTAAAAAGTATCATAATTATATAGTTATATGGGCATCGATTGACGTATCGAATTACACACGGATCAATCAAGTGCGTCAACATTCACTTATAAATATCTGCTGTCGTGTTAAAAATATAGCAATTATAGCATAAAAAAAAATCGAAGCACGTAACAGTTATTATTGCTCGAGATTATACATCATGAAATGGACTGTAAAAAAATACTACCAACCGATCGAATGAAATTCAGCAATACGTAGATTGTAGAATCTCCCATTTTTGTGTCACATAAAAAGTGTATTTGATATTTCATGATTAATGGCGACGAAAAATTTAGTTTTCCAAGCTTCTAGACCAGCGATTTTTTGAATCTAAACTCCTTTCACACCCTTTCCTGTGATCAACGATCTTCAAATTGCATTTAATATGATTCAAACGGTCTTGAAATTCGATGTTAATTAATTTAAGGTGACTTATATTGATGAGGACCACATATTTTTTATTATTAGACAATATTCAAGTGTTTTAATCATTTTTTTACTCGGTATTGTAGATCCGGGTAGAAGTTTGCCGGTTTTTTCTTCATCATGATTTAATCGAACGATGTGAAACCTGCAGCAGCTGCGTGATATATACTATGTCCTGATGCACGTTGTAATGACTAAATAATTATTCTTTCATCGATCGATTTTCATCAAGTCAGCTGCGTGTTTTTATACGATAAAAGTTTGTAATGCCTAATTACGTTACGTTGCACATCGTTATTTTATCCTGTCCTCCAGCTACGGCAGTTCCATTTCAACTATGACCATAAATCAAGAGCCGGAAAGAAAAAAAAATGATACATAGTATAGAATGACAAGAATCGCATTAAACTTTCATAGTTTGAGAGCGAGGGGCTTTTCACTGGAGGATTCCTAAATACACTGACCTCAGAAGTCTTTGGAAGTCTTGTAAGTAACTAGAAATATCTCTGAAAGTTAGTTGAAAGTCAGAGAATTCCTCACAACAGTCAGCTTCTGGTCTTTGAAATTTTTTAAAAGTCGTTAAATATCTCATGAAGTCCCTGAAGTCACTAAAAATCTCCTGAAGCCAGTTGAAATTCAGGGAATAATTAGTTTCAATAATCATCCTGCAGTAGTCCAGAATTCTTTCGAGGTCCTTGGAAATCCTTAGAATTATTTGATAGTCTATTGAAGTCTTGGAAGTCACTGAAAATCTTTTGAAGTCAGTTGAAAGTCGGGGAATAATTAGTTTTGACAGTAATCTAGTAGTCTGGAACTTTTTTGAGGTCCTTGGAAATCCCTGGAATTCTTTGAGAGTCTTAGAAGTCACTAAAAATCTGTTGGAGGTCAGGTAATTCCTCACAACATTCAACTCGAAGGTTCTAATTGATTCCTATGAAAGTTTCGACCAGTTCCTCGTTTCTAAGCGTCCTGTAAAAACGAACTTCGCAAAATTAGGGCAATGCCAAAAGAAAGGGCTACCAGTGTCGCGTTATCCTCTGATCCTTTGTTCCGCCACCATCTCGTACGATCATTAGTCTTCTCCTCACCTGAGCCCACGAAAGTGTATTATCCCAGTTTTCTTTGTTATTTCAGTACCCAAGAGACGGGATGCTACAATCAGTCATCTACAGCTTGACCCTTTTCCCGACCCTCTATCCTCAAGCTCTCGTTGCCTCTGCTGATCTCGCTTTGTAGCTTCTTCTTCCTCTCTTCTCGAAAAAAAGAAAAGAAGAAGGTAGCTTTAACACCGTCGTCTTGATCCTGAAAATGTTCACCACAACCACTCGAAAATTTCAACACCATAAAAAAATGTTTAAACTGGTGGAAAAGCTCTGAAAAACCGGACGGAGGCTATCCATCACTCTCACTTACTCCTAATTTCTTACACATATCCGGGTTCTTCCTCAGCTTGCTGAAAGGAACCACGTTTCAATCTCGGAGAGAGTAGCCTCTCATCGATCAGATTCTTCTCGCAGGACGATTTCGGTCAGTTTAGTTGCTTATATCTCCTCTTTTCAATGGTCAGCATTATATCCAGATGGCGCTGAGTGATTTTACATGACGTTACATCGCTGGATCGATTCAAATATGGGCATGTGGATTAGGACCACTTGACAACTCTGAATATCGCCTCGATGGAGGAAATTTTTTTCTACTTTGTGCTCTTTGATTGTCTTCTAATTTCTAACTAGTTAGAATCCCCCTGCATTTCGTGTGAATTATCTCGGTAAACTAATTAGGGCACTCCCGTGGGTAGGTTTATCATGGGAAGAGGGTTGGACGGCCCCGTTTGTTCATTTTTTTAATTTCTAATAATTTTGTCCGTCAGTTTATTTCACCGAATTTGGGGGATTGCTAATAATTTGAAAAACACCATTGTTAACATCGATCGATAAATTATGTGCGATTTTTATTCGAATCTCTGTGTATTGAATGCGGGGATATGAAAATAACGATACTCCATTTACGAGCACCAACGTTAATAAATAACAACCGTGACCGTATATATCGGTTATATAGCGTGGCTCGTTTCGATTGACGTTATTACTCGTTTTTATTAGCTTTATCGAAACCAGCAATCTGGTTAATGGAAACACAATTATTCTCGTGTCAATGGATAAATCGAAGAATTCGAATCAAATCAAGACATAAATTGTCAAGCTTTAATGACTGGGGGGGGGGGGGGGGGGGAAAACGAAGAAATTAAATTAAGTAAATTCATTTGCATATTAGACCCATGGAAATTATTCTGTGGTGTTGATACAATAGAAAAATTTTCCCATTTTTTAATAAAAAAAAAGAATTATATTACATAGATTATAAATTTGATTAATCACTAAACAATCACCTGGTAAACCACATGATTAATCATTTCACGATTTTATCATTTCGTTTTTTTATACAGTAAACTACAATATTAGAGATTCATAATTTATTTTGTAAAGTCTACTAACGTCATATTTATTTCGTTATCATGATTGAACAAAGACATGATTCATTACCATGTCGTTTTTCATGTATAGTTAATTACAATATTACAGATACGTTATTTATTATGTAGTTTGTGATAATCTCATTTATTTAATGATGATCACGACCAAGGAAAGAAGAAGAAGTGAACCAATATTTTGTGATTCAGTAGGTGATTTTTTTTTGTACGATTAATTATATGATCTAACTCTACCGAAATTTGAATAAACAATATGATTGTATTCGTGGAGAAAATAACTCGTTGAAATAACGTGTCAATAGATCGTGAAATAACTGAAATAATGAGGAATGGATGATATGATAAGAAATAACCGAGAAAATTAATGAAACAATCTGAAATAACTGAGAAAAAAAATTAATTACAGATAAAAAAAATGCCTTTGAAATATAAAAAATAAAAAAAGGTTGAATGAAGTAAAATAATTTGAAAAACAAAAAAAAAATTGAAATAAAAGAAATAATTCGGATTATTTCATTCAAAGAAATAATATGTGGATATAAGGCCGATCATGTTCGACATTTTTCACTTCACTACACAGACGATAAATACTAAGCAAATGAAATTCGTTCTGAAATAAAAGTGCGACGTAATTTCCTGTTACATGAAGTACAATCTCGAATCTGAGACTGGTTTGAGTGTCGCCCATCTATCTCATACATGTTTAACTGTTGAAAACGAGTTGAAAACTTTGTAACCGTCGTCGTTTCCGTGCATAGCAGAAGTTTTAGAGGATTAAGAAACCCGAGGGTAGTGAGATACTTGGTTAAGGTGTGGTTTGGAAGAAAACTTTAGACGGTAGAACGGAGTTACACCCACAAAGACACTTGTTTTTTATCTTCCACTTTTTTTCTAGTTCCTCATAATACCGTAATAACGAAGCTGCTAGCTAAGCATCTTTGCAAAATTTTCGTCAAACTCCCCTTTGATGAACCTCTCTAAAACTATTCAGAAAGCTTGAACACTCCGAGTACACCGCGAATTATCGATGAAAAAAATTGCTTGTCGAACGTTTTCTCATGTCCACAGTGTAATTATTAAAGTCGCTTGCACTTCAAAGGGTATCGATCTTCTCGTGAGGCTGTGGATAAAAAATAATTACAGCCTCTCTGCTTCTTATTATACATTTAAATACAGCTTTACGCCTCTCTCATTTTCTCTTCATCGGGTAAAACATTCGCCTCCGTAATCGTTTCGCGTAAATATATACAAGGGTCCAATATTCGAGGTCTACGAAAGGTTTCAATATCGAAGATTCTCCCTGCGGAGGGAATTGGCTCGTACAATAAAGTCACGTGTGCGCAGTACTTTTATTTCCGGCTGGCTGTAAGCCTTCTTCATAAATATCTGCACAGTTTAGTATAACGTATAAAAAAGAGAGTTCGAACTTTTTCAGGTACAAGAGGCACATATTGCCGAAGCAAAGAACCGATGTACTGTGTGAAACTTCTGCAAAGTCGAATTTAATGTGGGGAAAGAGTCATAGATTTTGGTTCTCTACACGATAGTGATATCTATGTTCTCATTCAACATCGATACTTTTCCATACTTTTTTACTTTTTTACGCAAAATATCGATGTTTCCTATGATCATCTTTCTGAGTATCGATATTCAACCAGGATGTCTCATCGAGTTAGGATCTGTAATTCCCTGAGAATTCCAGGACTTCCAGGTTTTTTGAGAAGAAGATAGACCCTGTGATTTTGCATTTTGTATTTCTTTTTCTTTGAATTTTTGTTATTTTTTGTATTTTGTTTCTTGTATTTTGTATTTCGTATATTTTTGTATCTTGTATTTTGTATTTTTTTGTGTTTTTTATTTTGTATTTCGTATCTTTTTGTATTCTGCATTATTTTGGATTTTGTACTTTGTATTTTGTATTTTCAGGGTGTCTCATATCGAGTTCGGATATATAATCCCTTGAAAATTCCTGGACTTCCAGGTTTTGCAAGGAGATGGACACCGTGTTAACACATATGTGCCTATATTTGGCTACAACTATTGCATTTGATACGAGTGAATATTTGTTTGGAAAGAAAATCGTGGCGCCATATTTGAATTAATGCATCAGGGCCACATTTTGAACTAGCAGCTTGTATTCGCCTTTTTTCAATTTTATATTGATGATATCATTACTAATACTACATTACCAATATTTTACCTGTGTCTACATAGTTTCTTAAATTTTTTTCGATTCATATGACATGATGTAATAGTTGTGCGTCACCGTCTCTTTATGAGTCTGGTTCATAATATAGGCATTATAGCCTGCCTCTGACCACATCGTCTTGATGTTAGATTACGCTGAATTACCCTAGATTGGATGATTGATACAAAACTGTGTTTAATTCGAGAAAATTTTGCGGAGCATAATATCATGAAGGTACTAAAGCAAAGTATTTAGCTTGATTGTCCTTGAGACTTGTGAAGCTTCATTCAACAAATTCTATGTACTCCAGAATCCATTTATATCATCACCAAAGTCCATGACACGTGAAAAGATTGACTTTTTTTTTCGAAATCCGTTCCGATTGACGTCTCATTTCCTTCGGAGAGCAGTTCTCCATCGCCTGAATAAGGGAAATTTGGAGAAAAAAAAATGTTGTACTAAGTTATCATGAAAAGATTGACCAGATTTCCTCTAAATTCCGATAGTCGACCATAACTTATCACAGGATTTTTTTTCCCCAGTTTGCTTTATTGCGATTGCTCTACGAGGGAAATAAGACGTCAAGAGACGTGATCGGATCAACCGTGTGCCTGAAACCTTCCTACAAGTGATTGAAAAAAGGTCAATTTTGTACATGTCATAATTAATTAGTATCAGTATGTAGAATTTGTTGAATGAAGCTGTACTTGACGTCCTCTTAATTGTTTCTACAAGCTCCGAAATTACTGTTCAAACATCACGGCAGCCCCGCTGTCCCTCGTGTCTGACCAGTCACTGAATTGATCTACTGGCTCTCATCCACAGCGCGCATAGTGAGCTGGATCGAACACTGGCTCTGTGTGACGTTTGTCTATTTTCTACGTATGTGCTGGCACAATATGTTGTTACAATTTCACAATCAGAGCGAGGGACGTAGCAGAAGTAATTAGCGCAATCGTAGGCGGTAGGATCTTTCCGGTCAGTGAAGAGAAAAAAAAATCGTCCAACATACATAATACAAAATACTTCGTTCCTAGTTTTTATCTATCCGTCGTTATCCGTTTAATAATTCAGGGTACAGATGCGGTATTGATAACGGGAAACGGGGAACTGTTACACACTCGGAACAATGAAACCATGGTTTTGTTATCGTGAACGTCTTTATACGCGTTTAGACCCCCGGATTTTATTTTCTAATTCAATTTCTAATGATCGGTCAGGACGAGAGAGATTATTTTCATTAGAAAGTCACGTTTGACGTACGATACTCATGTCAGGCCTGTTCGTCCTGTGGCTAACATAATTATCATTCGGATCCTTATCGAGTCGTGGCATGAAACAAAAAATCAGTCAAAAAAATTAAGAACAGTGAAAATATCCAGTAACGAGTGACGTGTTGTAGCTGGCTTTGATCAGAATTCAAAACCGAAAAAGTAGAAAATGACATTTTTAGGTCCTTTTGTGCAACCAGATTGTCTTTTACAGTTCTTTTTTCCTTTCAACTGTCGATTTTCTGTCGTAAGTCAAATTTGGATTCATAAACTGGTTTTTGGTTGAAGGAAGAAGAAGAATGAATCTTATGAATTTGGCAAACAGATACAAATGTTGGAAAAATAAGTTTGCAGAATGTTGCTGCCTGCTGGATGTTGAAGACCCTTCTACCCTAATAATGAAGATTTTTTTCTCTCATTGTATTTTTAATAAAATTCAAAATTCTACAAACAATTTTAGTCATCATTGATTCTCATAGGTGTCCCGGAATCTGGGAAAATTATTGCAGTAAATTATGCATCTAAATAACGAAATGAGTTGATATGAAAAGCATTTTTTGATACTATAAGTTATAATTACGTGCGAATCAATAATTTAATATACTTAATAATTTTTTTTATTTGTTCATCCATATCTTCACAATGATTAGATTAGATTAGTATATAATTTCTTTCCTAATCAATAATACACACAGAATTTAATACTGCGAGCTTTTCCATAAATAATCATACATTAAATGATTCATTCAATGACAAATTAAAAATTCAATAATTTGTGCACAGATGTACTTAGAATTGTTCGAAATTCCCGAAGAATTTATTTCTGACTATGTGAATCTATGAAATGACTTCTAATGGATTCCATCGATTTCCTATCCTACAAATTTTCGAAGAGTACCAAAAATAAAGAAATTTGATCTTTTTGGTCACATATCATTATCCACAATTAAGCCGCTCTCCAGTCCGACGATCAGTCTAGCTGGCTCGCCGATTATCAACTCGTTCATAAACCCTAATTAATTAACAAGCCTCCATCCCTTCCGGACCATATAATCCATCACGCTCTACATCGCAAACTGGACCATTATGCTCAAAAGCTCTGACCAAACTAACGGTCCTTGTGGTCCATGACGACGCGACGATGTATCCATAATTAGCGCAGCAATGAAAATGCCAAACGACGAAAGTAATGAGGATCCAAGGCGCCGTTCAAATATTACATAACGCTCCAAGGGGGATATAAAATTATACATATATAATTTTTCGTATTGAGTCAAAATATAAATATAAAACATTGGATGTCATTGTTTTTCGAGTAAAAAAAAAAATTTACCCAAAATTAATGGGAATTTGATGAAAAATCCCATCTCAAATACCTTTTTTTTTGTAATATTACGTAACGATGGGGGGAGATCAAAAATCGCCAAAAACAACGTTACGTAATATTTTAATGACGCCTTAGGTCGCAGATCTTGTAATTTAGATTGATTAAATTTTTACGATAACATCACGCGAGGACCTAGGTACTCACGTGTCCCCTTAGGGTTGATATCGAGCGTTCTTTACCCCTGGGTATAGCTGAACTGTTCACGATAATCGAAAGACTGTAGTCTAGATCTCAGAATACACTAACGATATGAAAATCAAGTAAATCGGATCACGGAAACAAAGATTTTTTGTTTACATTTCCATCTGGACAAGAGTAAAAAAAAATTATTGTTGTGTGTATAATAAGGAGGGGGGGGGGAAGGGACGGCGATAACTCAAGTTTTCACTGACTTGTTATTATTATTATTATTATATTTTTAATAATTCAAATTTTCTCATTCATTCCAATTTATTTTTTTCCATTTCAAATTATTTCGTTTATTTCAAATGATATATTTTTTATTGCAACTTTAGTTTTGTTATTTCTAATTATTATTATTTTTTTCAATTTTAAATTGATTCTCTTATTTCTAATCAATTTTTTTTCTCATTATCTCATTTATTTCCTTGGTTGGCTTTGTTTCTCAATATTTCATCGAGTTAATTGAATAACTTACACATTGAATATTTACCCAATTCTATTTGGAGTAAATTCAACATATTTTCTATTCTATTCTGTGATTATAATTTGAAAATAGAACTCGAATGAGGTAGAATAAAATCGAGTGCAAATCTGGTCACTTTTGTTATTCATTTCGAAAGACTTCTGATTGAAAAATCTGCTTTTTTTATGATTTGAAGATTGTTTCTTCAGAAGATTTCAGAAAAATTATCGTACAGTCCACGAGTAGATTGGATATGTGAATTCAGTAAATGTGAAAATTTGAATATCGCGTATATTAGCATTGAAAATGCAACAAAAATGCGTAATGCGGGTGAAAAAAGTTTGCAAAAGACAAAAGATATTGGCAAAAGACGAAAGATGGTAAAAGATTATGGATGGTCGATGTGTCAGATTGTTACCGATCATCGATCTGTCGGACTCAGAATTTTTCAAAACTTCATTTCAAGCGAATTCAAGTCAAAATGCGACAGATAAAAATATATTAGAAAAAAATGCGCTAAGGACGAGAGAACAGGTTACATTTTCAATACCTTCAGAGGCTTGCGTAACACACAAGGTCTGTAGATTTTATTATCTGGAAAAGTACTGGTTCGAGTGTATAGAAAGGATTTCTGTTATTGCAGGCATGTGCAGAAAATTGCAAAATGTACGAAGTGAGAATTTCTATAAATTTCCGCACCCTGCACACTGCACGGTGCATCCACTGAGAATAGTATATTGTGTGATAAGTGCGGAAAGAAGGCGATATCCGATGAGTGTGAAGTTTGCAACACGAGCGAAGGCGAGCAGCCAGCATTCATACGAGTCTAGTGTCGTTCACTCACGAGCCGCAGGCGAGTGCGGGATGACACGAGACGAGTGTGAATGCTGTGCGAGCCGAGCGAGTGATTCAAACTTC
This sequence comes from Euura saliciscinereae, assembly GCA_018420115.1. NCBI lineage: Eukaryota > Metazoa > Arthropoda > Insecta > Hymenoptera > Tenthredinidae > Euura > Euura saliciscinereae. The sequence goes on from JAFFZH010016071.1 coordinate 211,592, forward strand.
ACACGAGGCAGATGTCGCCTATCCGCACTTATCGCACATCATATTTTTTATAACTCCTGCGGGAAAGCTTGATTTGAGATGCAGACGAATAATATCTGACAGCTGAGCAAATGGCCGACCATAACCAACCCGAAGTTAGGCGATAATCTAGGTTGACACATCGCTGCCGCCTGGGGGCGCCACGTCGCGGACGCTTGGACGTCGCCACCGACCGATGGCGCTACTGAACGACTGACTTATTTCAAAGTGCGCGTGCGTGATAGTGAAGAAACGTAGATTGCTTGAAGTGCGCATGCCTGTTAGTGAAATAATGACGATAATGCACGATATGCGCCTGCGCGATAGTGAAGAAATATTACGTGTTTTCACTCATCTGAAAAGGGGCCCTTTCCAAACCAGACACAGGCATCGAAAATCAAGCTTTCCACGCAGGTGTTATAAAAAAGAGTTTCTTTATACCAAATGAACGCATTTATTTGAAAATTTCGCGAAATATTCGTTAGCTGTTAAAGAATATCTTAACATGAAGTAAATATACATGTTGTTCTAACTACTTTGGAAATTCCGTAGTATTCGCAATAAATAAAGCATTCGGTTGAGACAAAAATCACACCATGTCTACTCAAATACAGATTTATTAACAGTTAACAAACCTTACATGAGGGTTTGAAATTGATGTAATTCGTGCGTAGTAGTCTGTACGCTTGCCGCTAGAGGTGAGAGCGGCGCTGAATACTCTAGCTACAGTCTCGCGAGTAAAAGCGCGACAGTCATAATACATTCACCGACATGAGGCGCATCATTCTAAGCTCGAGGCGAACCCGTTCCTGGGCATTATTTGGGCAGCATATTTTAGGCATGCACTATCTTTTTCGGTGGAAATAGTGAAGACATTATTCCAACAGTCACTTATCACGTTAAAAAAAAATTGGGACATGACTTCTTAGTCGATACCTGATTGGTCTAAAAAAAACATCACCATTCGTGGATAACTGCACTGATAGAAAAGCACAATTTATTAACTATTCGTAGTTGAACTTCATGATCGTTCTGCTGAAACAACAGGTGCGGTTTGAAGAGAAATACAAGATTTCTTAACTATTAAGAAATCCTCATTTCACTATCGTGTTTGATCGTCTGATATAACTGGACGCGAATTTCAAGGAAATTGATGATTCGTTAACTATTAAGAAATCTTTATTTGAGACAAAGAAAACACTCAAATTAATGATTTCTTAGCTATGACTAAATGTATATTTGCGTATATACGAATATACGATTCGTTAACTGTTAACGAACTTTGTTAACAACAACAAAACTCTTTTCTCAGTGTCCTGCGCAGGAGCGGACAGATAAGAATACGAACGACTATAATAAACGCGGCCGTCCATAATCCGAGTAGCTTCACAAAGCTCCCAAATTCTGATGATATTATGACGAATTATTGTTGCATTCCGGAAATTGGCAGCTGGCTATAACTAGAATCGGAATTTGGCTCCGTTAACTTCAGCGAATCAGAATCAGATGTTCCCACAAAGCCATTTAAATGAGACTCGATCGTGAACCTGCAGACTTTGAGGAGTGCAGAGCTTTGTGAATTGTGAGTGCACGAGCGAGCTTTGGGAATAAGTATATAATTTCTTTCCCGAGTGCCGACTGCGGGACCCAAGTGGGTAACTCGTATCGACCATTCGGGGGCAAACGAGCTTAATAAAAGCTCCTGTGGAAGCGAATAAACCGCCCGGTTCACAGGCGAATGACGTTCAGGGGTGGAACTATCAATTCTGCAATTTTGAACCGTCTATTATAGGCAGGAAATAAATACGTTTGCTGAATCCACTCTGATATTCTCAAATTCCCGTTTCTCTGTTTCTTTACAGAAAAAAAAGGACCGTTCAGGATTTTTTGAATTATTTTAAGAACGAAATTCTAAATGATACGTTCAAAATTACGATACAATGAGAACGTATTTTGGCTCGCTGATCACGAATATGAAGTCAGTTTTGCAAAATTTTAATTTCACGTATTTCGATATGCTGCAAAACATGCGGATTCTCATGAAGATTTGTACTCGAACGTTTTTTGGAGTCTCTAATCACGAATCTGAAGTTTTTTTTCCCGCAATTCCGAATTTGCTGGGAAAATCACTAAAATCATTTGAAATATTATGAAAATTGGTATTCGAAGGCTTTTTTGAACCGCTGATCAAGAATTTGAGGTCAGATTTTCAAGATTCAAAAAAGCTGCAAACATAATAAATAACCGGAAGATCTTATCTAACCTCGCCCATTTTCACCCGAATTTTTTTTCACCCTAGGTTTTGTCGGTTTCGAATGTGATTTTGAACCCACATAAATGAAAAAATCAATTTTATGTATGCTATGCGCGACTATCGAAAGTCTCTGACTGAAACTTGACATAAATAATGTATTCAAACTTCGCGTTTCTCTTTCCAAAGAAAAAAGTTCTTCCTGCAGTCCGTTCCTTTTTCTCTCTCACGTATCTAGAATACAGTGCGGCTCACTTTCAGCTAGATACTCACGGATTATTCATAAATATGTATAGAATAAATTTTCGAATAGCGAAGCTTCCCGGAGCTTCGTGTCACCTTGATTACATACGTACTTATCTTTTGAATACATACATGATTCATAAACGCGCGGTAGAATTGGACGTGTACTTTTTTTCATTCTTCAGAAAAATATATTCATTGTTACATAAGACATAAGAAATGGGACATAAAAAACGATCAGATAATGACGGGATAAAATATCGTTCAAATTTTAAGTTTTCGAGACAATTGGAAAAAAAAAACAATGCGAGCACATTTAGCTGTAATCTCCTCTCCCAATTGTATATTTAACATGTTGAAAATGATAACGGTAAGCCTCGCGGATTTGCGCAATGAATTTTTTATAAGGGTAGCTTTCGCGGTTTGTCACACAGAAATGATCCTCTTATAGTGGACGATTCGTTTCAAGTAGATACACACATTTTGTAAATGGACTTTTACCTGTTTATCGTGACAAATTTTATTTGTTGTTGATAAAAATGCATGATGAATTATTATTATTATTATTATTATCATCCGTCTGCTTATAAATTTGAGTGCCACAACGGATTGAAAACAAGTTTATCTAAACTATTTTATTTTTTTAATTGTGCTGAGATATTGTTTGAATAATTGAGCGACGAATTCGCGATCAGGGGTCAAAAACAGCTACGGGTACGATTTTTATTCAAGATCCAAATATTTTCGCATCTATAATTCACCAGAATATCGTATTTTTACTTCGGAATTTTGCAAATTCTACTCCGCACCGCGGTGACCCAAAAAACCCAGAGGTACCAATTTATCACCAAAATCAGACTATTTTCAGACTTTCTCAATTATTTTGCACTCTGAATCCAGATTCGGGATCAGTGACCCAAAAATCCCTCTGAAAGTAATTTTTGTTCTGAAGATATCGTCATTTTTATTTTATTTTCTGAAATTTCGTCATTTATGAATAAGTCGAAAAGTGCTAAACCGATCGGAGCCAAAATCTAAGCAATTCTGAGTTTGGAATATTCACGTAGATTAAGACCAAAATAAAATAGGGAAACTCTATTCAAGAGTTTCTTTCAGTCACATTTTCGCAATTATCACAATAATTTAATATAGGTAGTCACAATTAGTTACGAGCTTCGGCATGATTTCACCCTGTGGGTTTGATCCATTTATTTCACTCACTTAACTCTGAATTTGAAAAAATGTATCATTCACACTCGTTTTCAATTATAAAAAGAAAAAAAAGCTCCCTAGTACGTAAAAGCTACGAAAAAGCTTACAAAAGTGATTTTCTCAGGTTCACTTGATCATGAATCAGACCATTGTCGGATTGTTATCCTCGAATCACGCCTTTCTCGTCTAGAATAATGTCAGCATTGCACTCGAAACACGCCGGAGTCGAAGGTTACTGAAGAATTGAAAAAAAAAAATTAAAAGTTATCTATAAAATGAAATCAATCAATAGATTCTCTTGAAAAATTCTTCCTCTGAAAGACGTATTTAACAAAAAGGAATATGATAGTAGAAAAAAGTGTCTCAGCGAGGGGTAAAAGCTTGCAGAAATAAGTATAGCTGAGTGATCGTGAAACAGTTGAAAGCTGTAAGAGCCCGCCAATCGAACCCTTTTAGGGCTGGAGGCAGCCAGAAATGCGATACGAGAAAATGTCACGTATTCTATAGACAATAGATTCGCGGATCGATATCAATCAGTGGAAATATCTACTTCGGCAGATATTCCTATCGGTTGGATAGATATATGGTCCTAAAAAAAGAATCGATGAATTAAAATAGAGAAAAAGAATGTTTTAATCAAATATTCACGAACCCGCTGTGCGAAATTATTCGGTTCACGTACTCTAATTCAAATCTATATTCCATTTTTGTCCCCCCGTATTTTTCGCGGCACTGTAATATGTTACGTGAAAAAATTTGGCATATGAAAAAGCGGTAGAAGAAATATCAGAGAGTTTCGTTGATTGAAAATATTCACACATGATTTATGCATATGTGGTGTGATTTACTTTGGTGGAATGAAATACTCCGAGTCTTGTACTCTTATAGAAATGTAACTAATTTCTGACTTCACGGAAAGTCGACGATATTATACAGAACTACGCAGAAAGCTGATGATGGGCGCGGTCGACGCGACGTTATAATGTGGGTGTATTTATTGTGGGAACTGAAATACGACCACAAATCGACAAAAGCTCACATATCATGTACATACATGATTGTTAATTACTCTGGAAACTGGAGGAAATTGAAATTTTGATTAGGTACAAATTCGATCTGGATATAATCATGCTGCGCCATGATTGACATTATGATCGAGAGAGTGAATATCGTGATAAGGGGTTAATTGAGACGTCAGAGAATTCGCTTTGAACGTACTAATGTCATTAAGGACGTATAGTTCGGTTCGAAAAAGGCCCAAAATTTACTAAATATATTCACCTATCGCAATATCTGCAAAGATCCAATCCGAATCTGATTTTCAGTGTTCTGATCCGGGCGCAACGGGGATAATCTGTGAAAATTATCCAATTGCACAGCTCAGAATGAGAGTGATACGTGTCACAAAAATTCAAGAGTGATGAGAAACTTGGAAGTTGTCATCGGACCAAACTAACATCGAATGTAAAACGATATGTACTTGGACTACTCTTTTTTTTTTAAGTTCTCAATTGACGATGAAGCCTTTTACGAATCTTTGAGTACCTCAAAAACTGATTTTCACCACTTTTTAGATTTCAAAATGTAACTGGCGATGAAATATTCATTGAATCAACTTCTAGTTTCACAGATATCTTCGTTGATATACTATCAACGGTTCCACATGAGCTTTTTTAGGTCTGGTCACTGAATCCAGGTAAATTACTCTCATATTTATGAACAGTTAACAAAAAGACGACAAAAAAAGTGCCATCTTGGGGGAAATGATTGTTCCAAACTTCATTTCTGATAAATTTTGTCACTGTACAACAAATTCCTCACTTGAATCTACTCTTCTTTCTATTGGCATCAGTACAATTTTCTAACCCGAACTACGTCCTTCAGGGTGCTTTTTATGGGTATCGTATGTTGTATTCAGATTCTCTACTCTCGTCCTGTAGTCTTATAAGCTCCTGTGGCTCGCCTCCTTTTCCTCTTTTTTCCTCTTTCCTTTTTCACGGTGTACATCGAGTGGACCTTCTTTTTATGGCGGGTCTCGACCCACCGGAGTCGCAGAATTGAGCACATGAGAATTTTTCATTTGAAAAAATCTTCACATGTGCCGGCTCGGGATTTGAACACAGGACTCCCGGATGGTGGTCCGTGCGTTTATCCACTGAGCCACTGCGACTCTTTAGTTATGCCTGATTCACTATAACGTCTATAATCTCATGTCATTCGCGAGGGCGATGCGATGGAAAAATTGGAGCCTCTGCTTACGCGGATATTGGAAAATGGTAATGACGAAACGTAGGAAAAAATAATAATAATAATTAGAGTCGTTATTCACGGTTGGAGACAAGCCACGAGTGATTAGAAGAACAATACCCTATCATGGACAGCTACGACCTACAAGTAGAGCCTGTATCAGACTCGGGACAGCCGTACGGAACAATATCGACAATTGCCCCAGTATCAACGCGGGACTGTGCAGAGCAACGTAATTTGAAAATATTTTTTGAAAAGAAGCTGTTTTTACACAATTAAAAAAAAATCTGTATTCTTGTGGACTTTTTTTTTCCCTGTTACTGCTTTTCGTGTCAAAAACGACAGAGTCGGAATGTAATAAATTCCAACAGAACTCTTTACTCTCAAAGTTCTTGTAAATTTGAAATCACCAGCTGTAGCATGGTAAGTAATAAATATAACAGAAAAAATGTGGTGAGTTGTGACAAACATTTCTTTTCAATGTTGAAATGACTTTGATTTCTTTTTCGAATGGCCGAAATTGTATTGTTTAACAATTGGACGCATTAGAATTTATTTGCCCCACAGACCATCCAGATTTCACCAGAATTTTCTACTTCAAAGTTGAATAATAATTCTTAGAAGTATTTCTGTTACAGTTTTGTACAAACTTCTCATATTGATGGATGCTGACAATAGTTTTTGAGTTTCATTTGCTCAATTTGAATTGGAATTTGAATTTTGAAGTTATTTTATAAAACAATTTAAATTCAGCATGCGATTCTTGTACTTGAAGTAATGAACAGGTTTATCTCCAGTATATTAAGTTCAAAATTAATGGAAACTGTCAAATCTACACAAATCATACTTATATTCGCAGATTTTTTGGGACACGAAATATAATATATGTAAAACTGGTAAAAATTACCAACTGTGTAATTTTTTTGCAGCTCGATCTACATTTTTCTTCACTTTCTCTTTATGTGTTTAGAGAAATCACGGGTTTAACAGTAATTTGTAAAAATGTTTACACCCATGATTCCTCCAAATAAAGATAATCTATACAACAGTCAAGAAGAAACTTCAATTTTGTCTTTATCGCAAGAAAAAAAGAATAAAGTGTTACGCAAAAATGGATTTCAGCATTCAGATCACAATTTTTGCCTCCCTCTCGATCTAGAGACTATAATCGCCAATAAGTCACGTGTAAAATGCGATAATGTGACTATAGAGCTTTCTCTGAGTATATTCCACTTGAGAAATTGACCGATTTTCTCAGTTACATAAGGATGGTTAGATATAGGGATTTCGCATAGCGTCTAAGATTAATAAATTCATATACTTGGCAAACGCGAAAGACGTTTGGACAAAAATGTCCCTTAAATCGTTCAATAAGGTCATAATCAGATCGATTCTAAAATTTGGCATAGCTCGAGTAACTCAAATAAATCCCTGATCCATAATAATTCTGGGGTTAATCCGCTCAAATCAAATCAACGAAATGAAATTCTACAATGCTTCCAAATAAATGAACAGATAAATTTGAAAAAAAAAACTCATCAATTTTTGTGGATTCAATTTCGTCAGTCTGATTAAAATTCACAATATTCGATTCCGTTTGTAGATAAGAGAATAATTTTAATGCCTATTATAATAAAAAAAAGATTGGTCGAAAACAGGATATGAATAATTACAGCACTGGCTTCGATGACAAGACAAGCAGCTTTCGATTCGGTTAAATATAATTTAGTAATCTACATTGACTTGCATGGACTGAATGATTGAACGATAATTTCTAGACCTCAATTCACACAAATAGAAGACAGAAGAGATTCGTTCATTAAAATGGAAAATCGATCGTCGATGAGGCATAAATAATGATAAAATTGTCTTCCTTTTTTAATTCTACCTCACGACGACAATCAGATAATGTATCTTATGGTTTCTCAGGTCGAAAAACACTCTGTATCTTATAAATGATGATGAATAATGATAAATGATGATGAAACGAATTAAAAAAAGAAGAAAAAGAAATGGAAAATTTTTAATCACAAAGTGGGATTACTAAAAGCTCGGAGTGAATCAGCTACTGCAGCGATGCGACATATTTGTTGTACGGTACACGCAAACCCCAAGCCATATTATTAAAGCCTTTCTCTTATCGATCACATTTATTCACCGAGCGTGGTAGGGGTGGGTAAAAAGTCTAGCTTGGGAAAGAGGGGTTGATAATTGCGGTCTGTCCCCTGAACACACGGTTTATAAACACATGCCTAGTCCCAACTTTCCCCGAGTTTGTACAGAGATCTCGCTAAACGCTGGAAAATAATCTTCCTCTAAATCACAGCAGGAGAAAAATTGATTGATTGAGAAAAAATTGACGAAGAATCTTAATCTCATCTCCTACCTGCGGGGGTCGTGACTCCGGACGGATCCGGGGCCCCTATAACTGGCCGGGTCAGAAGCAGCAGCCAGGAGCCAACGACGAAGACCCGGAGGGCGCAGCTCCTTCGAAGCGACGCAGTCATTATATATTATCTGATTTTTCACCTCACATCTCTACTAAAAATGATTGAATATGCATCATTTCGTTTAATCACAACGACTTCATGTTCCCCCTCTTCTTTTTTGTATTTATTTTCGTCTTACTCGGTGCACTTTCAGCGATTATATGTCGCACTCCACTTTTCCTATGCAGATGCTCTTCGGCTCTCTTTTACACTGACTGCTTCTTTTTCTTCTTTTTTTTTTTTACTTTTTGAATGTATGTATGTATAAACCCCAATAAAATGAGAATTAAACAAAAATAATCAACTTGCCCTCCTTTGTTCAAAGACCTTCCCAACGCCACGCGAAGCTCAACTGTCCTGACCCGTACGGACGCGACCGACGCCGCGACGCCCACGGCGCCGGCGCCCATCGAACTACAGTCAGATTCACAAGTTGAGATATGATAGCGATATTATCGCTTTCGAGGGGATCGATTTCGCGAGTTTCCTTCACAATCAGACGCGCGAAATTTTATTTGAATTTTCGATTTTGAGGATTTTAGGGGGGAAGCTAAAAAACTACCCTCAAGATACTGCGGAGGTTTGGGAAAAGCTCGTTGCTTGTGAATCCGACTCTACCGTCTCGGGGGTTGTGAGTCACTCCAACGTAACGTGACGGAGGAAACAACCCATTTTGTAGACCACATCGGTGCACAGGTTAAACATTGACATGGGATATAGTTCATAGTTCATAGTTTATTCATATCCATTACAATATTGGACAAACTTGAGAACGAGGAGTACGTAATTATTGTCAACTATTTGTAAGCCTGATACAATTACGAGATAGCTAAAAAATAAGTAGGGATGGAAAGCAAAAAGGGAACGAAAGAGAGAGAAAAGTCTATCAGCAGTGCAAGGGAGGAGATTAATAGTGGCACGTCCTTCCGTGACTTGTGTGTTATTTTATACGCAAGCTTGATGCTTGATCGGTCAATTATTTCTCGTTTTACCGGGGTTCTGCTAAATGAGGCAGTGAGCCGAAGAGAAATAACGATAAATCTCGCCCCCTCACCTCGTGAAGTAAACCACCCCCCGCAAAGAAAGAGAAAAATTAAGAGTGGGTCATATTTTGTCGGGGAAACTTTGAAACTTTGAATGTTTGAATATTCTGATTGTGATCTCGAGGAATTAGGGATTAATTTTTCATAAGAAAGAAGCTTGAGTCTTTGAGCTTCCCGTTGCTTATTTTGTTTCCAGTTATTTTCAATTTTGCAAATCTGACCTCAGATTCTTCATTAGGGATCCAAAAAAACTTCGAGTACCAATTTTCATCAAAATATCATATCAAATACGTGAAATTGAAAATGTGCAAAACTGACTTCAGATTCGTGATCAGTGACCAAAAAAACCATATGGTACTAAATTTCTATCAAATCCGTTGATATCGTATTCCCAAGATATCGTAATTTTTATTCTATTTTTGAGAATTTCGTTATTCAAATAATTCGAAAAGCACTAAACAGATTAAAGTCAAAATCTAATCAGTTTTAAGTTAAGAAAAGCCGCGTGGATTGAGCCTGACCTGATTGATTGGACCTGAAAACGTGGAGATCCAGTAAAAACTCAACTTTTCATTTCCAGGTCAATTACAATAACTTTTTTTTCTCTGAAAACAGAGAAACGGGAAGTTGAAAAAATGATGGGACATTCTAGAACAAGTACCAATCGTTGATTTTTCTAAACTAAAACTTCATCACGTCGGCGAAAATTCGCAAAACCATCAATAATGAAAATATACGATTTTTCACTCGGAAAAGTCACAGCTTTTTCAATTTTCAATCTCATTTTTCATAAAATTTATAGGTGATACTTAAAAAAAACGTGTATTATATAGGTGAGAAAATTATACGTAGCATATAAGTGTGTCTGTATATACGATTCCCAGAGGAACACTGAACGAAAAAAAGTTTCGTTGCTAAAATTCGCGCGAAACTGAATATAGCTCTCCGTAGGGTCATTGGCTATACTAAAACATCGAGCAAATACGGAAAACTTTTAGTTTTCCGTTCGTAATTTCATATTTTAACACGTAGCTCGCCAATTTTACTGCGCAGACGATATTCTCAACATGAAAAACAAAATTATGAACTTTTTTTCTCATCCGCATTGCTGCTGCCTAAAAAAAATCGGCACGCGAATCATAGAGTCGAAAGCGTCGGATGACAGTTAGGAATTTTTTTCCACGCGGAATCATTTATGTGCTTTGAACTAGAATGTATTGTTGGAATATATTTCTTGCCATTTCTCTACAATTTATAACGTCGAAAAATGACCTATGGTGTCTAGAATTCCTACGAATTTCCATAAAAATAGAAAAATTTGGTGGTTTTTCCTCAGAAATTCAATATTTTTGGGAAAATCGTGGATTCTTTTTTTCTTAATTCGTCGTAACGTATTAGATATAATTTTTTACGTGAATTTATGATATTTTGCCAAAAATTAAGTCTTTATTAAAGAGTTCTAGTATAACTACTTCTTCTCACAAATTTTGATATGTAAATTTACGTATTTGTGAAAAGAAAAAATTTTATCCAATTTTCCTGAAAATTTGTAATAGTAGAATTTGTTTATATGAATAATTTTTTGTAGAATCTCGTGAACTTTAAGATACAAGATGTATGTAAGTTTGTACAGTTTGTAAATATTCACATATTTGTCAGAAAAAAAGAAAATTGAAAATGTTATCCAATTATAAAACTTTGTAATGGTAGAACTTTTTATTGTGATATAATTAAAAGAACAATTATTATCCCGTGGCAAAAGATTCAGAACTTTCATTTATGGAACTTTTAACTTTTTCATCGTTTTTACGGGGCAAAACAATTCTTTTTATTCAAGAAATCGATTATGTACTTGAATATATTATCGTATTGAGTAAATCAATTTACTACGATCTAATGATATTTCCTTGATTCTAGTGAATATCAATCACTCTTGAATGATCAAAAATTATCTAGACCTAGTGACTATTACTTGCGATCCTAGTAATATATTTACTTCATAAGATCTTGAGGAAAAAAATTGATTTCTTGTAATAATTAATTTTCCCTTCCAGCAAAAGTTATCGATTTTGGTTCGATTGGTTTATTTCTTATTTCATACAATTGAATGTTTTGGAAATATGTGGATCCGATTAGTTTCTGTCAGTACTTATCTATTATATTTCTCTAATTTACCCATAATAAATTGACTTATCGAGTTTTAACGAACGTATACTTCGTCGTGGACCCTATGGAATAACGCCCTTCGCATTTATGGCCGGACGCTGTGGGGCCAAGCTTGTAAGTAATAAAGATCGCAAGTTCAATTACATTACCCCGGGTTTAATATCTCCCCTGATAAGCCCCCCTGATCCCCCGTTTCACGCACCCGGTTTACCATTAAATACCGGCTGCCTTATAAACTTTGAAGTGTGAAGTGAAATGCATTTTTTGGATTTTGAAACGAATGGTTCTGTCGTAAAATGGATTGGCATAAGTTGTTTTTCTGGTGATCCAGAACGTGTTCCGAATTTTGATCAAAAATCCACGGTATGAGGTTCTAATAGATATATGCAACAGAAAATGTGCAATTGAGTGAAACGAGCTTAATGCATCTCTCGAGTTGTTAATTCGGTGCAATTATGGTGCGGATAAGATAAAAAAGAAACCCTGAGGATCGTTTAGTCGGAAGATTAGTATAATCCCCGCAGTCGGTTTTCCTTACAGTCTATGTCTATAAGTCAAACTGATCCGTGACCAGGTAACGCGAGCGTATCTAATTTGTCGATTAAGTAAACGCTTGAGTCACTCTAAATTGGCCACTTAAATTCTACGTTTAAATCTTCTAATAACGTCACAGAGGTTATACTTATTCACGTTCTCGGAACAATAGATGCGCAGAATAGAAAAGTTTCACGACTTTCTAGTATTTTACCATTTTTTCAAATATCAATTGGTGATTACGATCTATAAAAAACCAAGATGTCGTAATCACTGTTGGAATCTGGTGTACAGGAGCAACTCGCAGTATTTTGTAATCCCATGTAATCTTTTGCAATCTTAACTATGTAATTTTGGCGATCTGTAATTCTTCTGTAATTTTTGTAATATTATTTGTGTGAAATAATTCTCATGTATTCTTCTGTAATCTTTCTGTATAATCTTTTGCGTGAATTAATTATTTTGTATCCTTTTGCAATCTTTCTGTAATATTTGCAATCTTCGTGTCATTCTTATGATCTTTTGTAAAAAACTAATTATTGCCCTCAATTTTTGATCAATCGTTTTATTTCGAATGAATTAATGAACATTTTTTTATCGTCAACCGCATAGTCTGCTAAATTACTGTGTGACGTCACGCGAAGTTTGAAAACGATCAATAAGTGTCGAAAGTGGTATTCATCTTTTTTATTCGAGTTTCTAGAAAATTGTATTTAATGAACACGAGCAAATCTATTTCTCGTGCAGATTTTTTTGCTTTCTAATCAGACAAAGTTCAGCTTATTTTTAGATTACATTCATCCGGTCGTTGGTTTTAATTTCAGAGAATATTGTTGTATTTTCTTTCCGAACAATTTTAATTACTATAATCAAGCTAGGATCGTGAATAGTATCGAAATATGATTTTAGTTTGTCCCAGTTTTTCCAAACTCGATTAAAGAGCGATACTTTTTATTCTATTTCATTTTAATCCTCTCCTCTCTCTCTCTCTAATAACGAGATTTGAAACTAGGGGTGTAATTTTCTGTGCAACACAAGACTTTGCGTCTGCGGGACTGTGATGAAAAGTATTTTTTTTTTGTCGTATCATTTCCGCACGAGCTGCAGGATTGAGTTTGCCTCGTCATTTAATGGTAGAGTGTAAGTGGTCGTGCGGTTTAATTCTTGGAAATATACGCGTTTAGTGTGCGTATACTATGTATAGTACGAGTTGTTTGCGTTAGCCACCATAAAAATTCTGCGGTAATAAGAAAATAGGGGAAACCATCCGGGTGGGATCGAGGTTAACTCGACGAGTGAATTATATTTAAAAAAAAAGAAAGAAAAGTAATTTATTTTATATCTACCAAAAATCGCGTGCTAGCACGCAAAATTTGTTCTTTGACTTCACTAATTGCGAGCTTATTTTTCATTTCGTCATATTTTATTCACAAGAATATTGGCATTCTACCCCTTCAATATACATATATATATTTTTTCCGTTATTTTTGCTGAAAAACACTTTCTGATCGGTAGTGACGTCAGAATTCACTATTTCACTGCCATATCGGAATAATCTGACGTTTTTTTTTTAAATAAAAAGCAAGGAGTGAGGAGTGAGTTTCCACAGACGACGCTAGATGGCGTTCTTGGTGTACTTAACAGTGACGTCATGGTGTCGCGCGAAAGAGAGAGCGTTTCGAACGTCGAACTGACAATTCATTGCATTTCAGCGACATAATGACGTTTAATATTGTTTTTTCTTCACTGTTACCGATGAAAAGATTTTTGATGACAGACATGAATGATTAAAGTTGAAAGAAAAACTTGTGTAGCTTTGATATTAGAAATAAATAATTCTGAGGTCGTCGTAAAGGAGAATCTAATCGAACTATAACTTCGTCTATAAGCTTCTGCTAAATCCTTCATATCGCGATAAATCACAACCACGAACTCGAACGATATTCTTTGGCGAATCTGAAACGTCCTACGTGCAATGAATCAATCACTTATATATATTTTTATAAGAGCAATATGTTACGGACTATATAAAATGTTTTTTTTCTTTTCATTTTACTAGAAAAATCTTTCTATTATGTACTACCTACGTCGATATCGTCGTCTTTCAAGTGCCTATATAACAGAAACCTCTCAGACTTCGTCATCTCGCTAAAGCTTGAGAAGTACTAAATCCATTAGTAGTAAATATCGTAATTGAATCTACTAGCGGTCCATCGACTAACCCGGAGATACCGAAAGATACTTCCACTTGATTTGAGGTGGAAACCAGAAAAAAAAAGTTTTCTACTGGACGTAAAAATCTAAAGGTTCGAATTATTCGATACGTATAATCGTACGGAATGTGGATTTTGACCACGGGGTACATCGACCCGGTATAATTGATTATCGAAGCGCGTGGAAACGTCAAACTTTTCCCGCGGTGTATCCTCTGAGGGAAAATTCTCAATCCATTAAACGGATTAGATCCGTTGAATGAAAAGTGACATGAGAAACATGCCTAATATATTCCAACCTCGTTCTGCAAAGTGGTATATTTTATTTTAATAAATATTATTTATATTCATATCTTTGAAATTGCGTTCTAATATTATCAATTAAACTATAACATTTTAATAAAAGGAATACAATATTTTCGCCATTTTCACTAGCTTGTACACCGACTGCATAGTTTTTCCACCACATTATCATATTCGACAGTCGGAATTTATTATCTTGAGTTTTGTTTTTATAGTAAAATTAATAACCTACCTCGCGCTTCATTTTCCCAATAATTAATCAACAAAGAAAACTTTTTTAATTTAAAAATTGCGAGAAGAAGTTTCAATTGACCCACATCCTACTTTTTATTTCTTTTCATTATTATCAATGTGTAATTCGATACTAGTTTGAGAATATAAATAACCAGATCATATTTCTTCTTCTTATAAATAATCAACAAAAATTATTGCTACTAAATTCGGATTTAAAAGAACAAATTTATGACGTCACTAAACCATGTGGGTAAAATTGAACGAGAGGAGTAAACAAAAAAAAAACAATATCCTTTAAAGTCAAAATATTCGCAAAAATAGAAAAAAGGCTGCAATTGATGAATCTTTATTAATTCGTTGTTATTATATGTTATGTACAATAGTTAATGACAAATTGATTGATACACGAATTCATTTATATTATCTATAATAGAGTAACTTATTTTAGAGTGATCGATGACTGTCACATCGAATGTAAGTAAAATAGTACAAAAAAAAATCAACTTATCTAGTCAAGAGACAATAAATTGTTATCAGTTATTTTCTAATAGCCAATTAAATTTGAAAATGAAAATAGAAAGATCGAAAGTTCCTTACAGCTAAATATACAAAAAAAATGTATTAGTGGTAATGAAATTTTGATCTTGCAGCAAAAGAATTCAATTTTAAGCTTCATTTCATGACGCAGCATTGAAGCGATTAAATCTACTGTACAAATCTGCCAGAAAGACTTTCAGGCAGCCTCCAATCGGACCAGAAGGTTCCGTAATCCTTTAAGACGGTGCCGCTGAAAGAAAATGAGAAATAATAAACATCTTCCCTGCGTCAATAAAGTGGTAACGCGAAATTCCTTGAGAATATAATTCCCACGGTCTAGTATATCGCTGGCATGGAATTTTGAAGAGGCTGACACGAATCGATCGATTCACGATCTTGATTAAATACGTGGAAGATCGCGTACCTTCTTCTCCGACCCTCTGGCTACCCCTTCACGACCCACATTCCGATCTCCAACCGATTCCTCCGTTAAAGAGGACGAAAATATTCCACGAATTGATAACCCGCAGTCCTCGTGTTATTTATCGATGAGATGAGAGTTTGATTAATCGACAAGAACGGTTCACGCATATCTTCTGTCTTTGTGTAATCTTTTTTGAAACCGAGAAGAAGATTCATTATCTCCATTAATCAATCAATATTAAATGCGAGGGGGAAATAGTTCGTTGAAATTAATTTAGATTAATCAAAATTAATGCGAATTAACGTGAATTGAAGGAATTATTTCGAATTGATATGAAGTAATTCGCGTTCGATGAATTACTTCGGATTGAAAAGAATTGAAAGGAAATTAATGAAACTAACGAAATTAGATTGAATTTATTCAGATCAGGCGAAATTAACGAAAATTATAAAATAATTAATCTTGCAAATATCGCAAATGAATTGAGTTACATAAAGTTATTTGAAAAAAAAACAGAAGTTATTGTCGTTCGAGTCAAAATACAGTCTACATTCGACTATGTATTGAAATAAAATAAGGTTTGGGCCATTTCCAAGTCCATTTAGCCATTTAGGATTCAAAAGCCCCAAAAACCTGAGTGGCCCTTCGCGAGTTCTATCGATTATCACGATGAAATTTCCGGATCCGATGAGAATTCAACGACTTCCTCCAATATTTTGGGCCCTGAGTTGGAATTTTGATGAATAAAAAAAAGATTACCGAACTTTTAATGTTTTCATCTAGAGTTCTCGGT
This sequence comes from Euura saliciscinereae, assembly GCA_018420115.1. Classification (NCBI taxonomy): domain Eukaryota; kingdom Metazoa; phylum Arthropoda; class Insecta; order Hymenoptera; family Tenthredinidae; genus Euura; species Euura saliciscinereae. The sequence goes on from JAFFZH010016071.1 coordinate 228,299, forward strand.
GGCCCTCCAGTAATTGTCGCGATTATCTTCCACGTATTTCTTAATCCGACGAAAACTGCCTAATTGTAATTTACGGCAGATTTAATCGCGTGAAGTTGGCCCCCTGGATGTCAAACTCGATTGTCACAGTCAATATCGATAGAACTATTTGAAAAAACTCAGAAAAGACTCTGAAACCCTCCTGATAACAGCTGAGGTCCAGTCCTATTTTTCTATAGTTTTTATTCGTCCAGTCAATCTGGCCATAATTAGTTTTTTCCCCGAAACCTTGTCGAAAAGTCAGTTGAAGTGAATCGAAGTCACTTGAATTCAGTTTAAGTTACTTGAAGTCAGCCAAAGTCACATGAAATCAGCTGAAGTCAGTGAGTCATCTAAAGTCAATTGAAGTCATGTGAAATCAGTTCAATTGACATGAAGTCGTGTAAAGTCAGTTGAAGTCACTCGAAGTCAGCTGAATCCAGTTGAAGCCACGTGCAGTCAGTGAAATCGAAGTGACTCTTGTCGAGCTGAAGTCAGTTGAAATCACTTGAAGTCAGGTGAAGTCTGTTGACTATACCCACAATTTTTAAGCTGATTTCCGAACTATCGGAGTCGCGGATGAGGCACATGAGAATTTTTTACTTAGAAAAATTTCAGAGGTACCAGTGGGGATTCGAACCCACGACCTACGGATCCGTAGACGGGTCTCTTGTCCACTTAGCCACCGCGACTCTTTCACTATGAGCATGTGTTATAATTTATAATTATACGGATTTTAGCGATATGATCTAAAAAATTGTTTATGCTACTTTTGAATATTCATTGCATGATTATGATTATAAATTGTAGTTACATTCATCATCCGATCGATGATCCAGTTACGTTCATAACGACCTTTTCGCGTTTGTCGAAAATAAAACGAATTTCAAGTTTTTTTTTTGTTTTTTTTTTGCCTATTAAAAACTTCTCAATATAAATACATAACGACGATAAACTAAAAAGTTTCAATCGTTTGTAAGATATATGTATATGTAATATGTATATACGTCTGTATGTCCTTATCGGCGCCACTTATTTTCTCCACCCAACCCCCAAAGTAGTCAACATTTGCGTTAAACTTACGTAAAGTAAACTTCACCCTGAGCATCATGGGGCGCGTTCCAGATAAGGGTCGCCTGATGTTTGTCCTTCGGATCGGCGTGAGTTACTGCGCTACACTCAGGGTGGGTACTAGTGTTGGGTGTCTGTGCCCATGAACCCACCCAAGCATCCGTACGTGCGTCTCTAGCCTGGACGAAGAATCCCTTAAATTTATCTCCCTCGATGGTCACTAGATGATAATCGAATAGGAAAGATAATCAAGATATAAGAAATGCAAAAAATATTGGTCACAAATATATGGGTATCGATTTTATTTATTTTTTTTTGTTTAATTACCACACTTTTCGTACACTGAACACATGGACAAAATTTTAGATCAAAATACTGAAAATTGTAGGTTTCGTCAATTTTAACAGTTTTTACTATCAAGTTTCGCTGAAAAGTTGAATGACTTCAATGTTTTCAGATGAAATTTGATGTCCATGTCTTGACAGTTTTTTGATAAATTGCTTTTTCTCAAACCTAGACGATCGGTGAGATTCAAATAATTTTTTCCCGCCTTTTTCGAAACGTAAAACAGCATAAAAAGTGCTCATAATTAACAATAGGGACGGTAATTTATCCCAAACAATCGATCGAGACGGATTTTTTGTATCTTGCCTTCTCGTTGAATTTAAAAAATCGAATAAGCTTGGATTATTTCCTTCAACCCCAAAATGGAAATTTCAAAGTTTAATATATAACTCCTACAATTTTCAATGTTTTCAGATAAAATTTGGTGTGTATGCTCTGTTTACCATATTGAAAAAGGTACTTTCACAGTTTTTCGATATCTTGCTTTGTCTCGAATCTAGACGATGGGTGAGATTCAAATAATTTTTTCCCGCCTTTTTTAATTACATTAAATCTCGTAAACCAGCATTGAAAAAGCTCTAATCGACAATCAACGATGTGGATAATTAATTATCACCAGTTATTTGAGATCCTGGACCATATTGTGCCGAAGTAGCGGTGATCGTGTACGGATTCGTGGAGTGTGGTTGTGGCCTGGCTTGTCCGTGATAGGGTTGATTAGGACGTGGCTTGACACAGGCATCGACTGGTGCTCCGTCAGGGAACCCCGTGGCGAGTTGATTCGTGGCAAACAGTATCAGTCCGATAGTCATCGCGTTTACGTGCCTTTTGAGCTGATTATTCCTGGCCATCTTTCCCATCGTCCAATTAATTACAGGGTTTACCTCTCGACGTTTGGATTCCACTGCAGCTATTCGAATATCCCGCGAGTAGACAATTGCTATGGCAAGTTTAGATAATTGAGACAAATTTTTGAAGAGAAATTACTGGAATTTAGCCCGCGGTCAAACGCGGCTAATTAAAATCCGATACTCAATTAAGGGAACAAATATTTGGCCAGACTACAAACTCGGCATAGTTTGAACCAAGGAATTCACCTGTTGCCCTCTACCTTATCTAGGATGAGACCGGAAATTAATTCGCCGTCTATTAATTAATAACTCCGAATAAAATATCGCGAATTTTTTAGAATGTCTGATTATAATTTTTTTGATACGACAGAATAGAATCGCAGGAATTTCATTGACAAATATTGAAAATTGTAGAAATTATTGATTTTTATGCCTCCAGCGGTAAAGTGGAATTACTCTTACAATTTTGGAGATTCTTTTATCAAATTTGGGATTCACACTCTGTGACAGATTTTTGATATCTAAGTTTTTGCTGAATTAGCCAAATTCACCGAGCTTGAAATACTTTTTTTTACGGCACAGGCATTAAAAAGTCACTTTCTGCGCATGCCACATAAATATCTATTCTGTGCCACCTCCGTCAAAAATTCGAGGCTAGTCCAACACGGAAATGAATCAAAAACTCCTTGTTTGCGATCGTGCCATACAAATAACTAGTTTTGTCTTCAACATAAAAATTTCAAATTTGAATAACTTCTACAATTTTCAATATTTTCGGCTGAAATTTGGTCTGCACGTTCAGTTTACTGTCCTGAACAATCAAACATGGCGGTTTTTTTATATCTCACTTTGGGCAGCGTACGGAAATTCGTCGAGGTTCAAATCTAGTTTTCCCGCCTTGGGCTGTAAAGCATGTTTTTTGGAACACGAAACAGAATTCAGAAAGAAATAACCAGCTCTCTGTGACCGATACTTCTTGTAGCTACTTAGAGCGGTGGAATCGGTGAAAGTTTTTTTTATCATCTTATGATCTGTATTTTCTTTTCTCAGAGTCGGTATGCCCAAGAGAGTATTCTCGATGCGGTAACACCGCCCGGGGCAACCCCGGTCAACCACCCAGCCCCGTCCTGGTCTGGACCGTCGTCGAAAGCGGTATAATACCATTCGCGGTTTTCTGCCCAGGATTAACGAGGCCAGATCCGTCCGTCAGATCATTAAAATTGATTAGATTGCTCGAATTTCATCCAGTTACAGTGGCGGAAATGGATCAATTAATTTTTATTCCCGCCGCAGGTGCAATGGAGAACTTTTATCTGTACAAAACTGGATTTCGAATGACGGGTAAAAAAAGGCTTCTAATTTATGTGATTCGTTATAAATACATATATAACTGCTAATAAATTGAATTTTGAATCGTTGATAAATTTTGACTCTCTCATCAAAGTCTAGATTTAGTGTAGAAAACTTTCAGGCTCGTATTTTAATCACGTACTTCTTCTCAAACGATGGGGCTGAGGATTATGACGCAGGGGAATCAGGCTCCGAGGCGTCGTTTTTGCGTCTTTGAAGAAAGTACAAAGAGAATCGGTTATCTTCTTACCTCGAAGGTAGCGCATTATCGTATCAAGTTCCAAGGTGTGGAATGTGAAAAGATCAAAGTGTTGAGCCGAAACCGTTTGGAATACCCAAATTACTGAATTTAAGATCCGAGAGGGTAGAGGGTGAAACTTTACCCTCAAAGAGACGAAGAAGATCGCTTTAATCGCGAAAGCATATTTTGCATGCCGTTTTAAATCCCCAAAGTCGAGGTGTAATTTTTTATTTTTATATATGTTCGCTCATTTTTACCGAATGATGGAAGCGAGAGGGAAATAACTCGTCAAATTGACGCGTCGATGGCTCGTGAAATTAATACAAATGAATCGAAATTGATGCGAATTAACGTGAATTGAATGAATTATTTCGAATCGATATGAATTAATTCGCATTGGATTAATTATTTCGGATTGAGAAGAATTGGAGAAAATTGAATAAAACTAACGAAATTAGATTGAATTTATTCAGATCAGGCGAAATTAACGAAAATTATTCCGAATTAATCGGAATCAACTTGGATTCGGGTTTGAATTAATCTCGAAAATATCGCAAATTAATTTCAACTAACGTGTATTATTAGGAATTCATTGAGAATTGAAGAATTAATTCGAATTATAGTGATATAATTTGAATAACAATGAAGTGATGCGAATTATAATGAATTGATTTGAATGATAACGAATTAATTCGAATTATAGTGCATTGAATTAGATTGAAAATATTAATGCGAGTTAATTCAAATTAAAGAATTGATGTAATTGAAAATTTTGCAGAATTTTAATGACAGTACGTCATGCAGTAAAAATTAGAATTCTCATTGTCCGAGTGAAGGTAATTTAGACGTGTAATTGGAGGATTGGTATTCGCAATAAATTCAATAGGTATGGCAAGACTATTGAACGTCGATTTTACGGCTGACCGTTCCCCAACAATTTAGAGGGTGATTTTCGTAGAAATTATTCTCCAATTTGGGTGAATTATTAACGACGCAGTTACGTCCCTTCACGATCAAATATTGACGTTCAATGTAACGTTTTCTCCTTTTTTGATACTCGAACGAAATTAATATTGACTGTTAATTTTTTTTTTTTTTCACTATTCTAAAGAAAAGATTTTGCGAAATTTTGAGAAAAAAAAGAATAAAGCCTTACTGAACCCAGTAGAAATTTCTGTGCTATTGAAGACTAGGGGAAAATAAAAACCATATCGTTCGACAGGTTTAAAAAATTTGTGTAGAAATATTTTTTTTTGAAAATAATTTCGCGTCAAGAAATATACATTTTTTAGACTGTCAATCTTAATTCCCTGAGCTTCCCTGATTTCAATCTTGAACGAATTCTAGACTCTTCATGTTTCTCTTTTTGTTATTTTTCTCATAAAAAGTATATTTTTGAATCCATTTTCTTTCATTTATTTTTTTTTTTTATTGAAAATAATTCAAGATTCTCGTAAAAATTGTATATCGTAGTTTTTTCTCTCTAAATATCTTTTCTTCAAAATAGCAACTTACTTTACTTCTTTATTTCATAATTATATACTTTCATATTGTTCAATAATAATATTCGAAGAAAAGACAAACGATATTATTATTATTTTTTTTAATCTACAATTTTATAGGAAACAGAAGAATAACTATATAGAGTAGATTAAATATTGTGTTCAAGAAAAATTCACTCAACTTTAATTCTGTTAATTTTGAAATAATCAGGAATGATAAGTGGATGAGAATTTGAAATTGTAAAATATGCATGAAGAAAATAACAGAATTGATACTGTTTAAGAAATCCAAGATTAGAAGAAACAAGAAAAAAAATAAAAATTGGACAGTGAAACTATAAAAACTAATTTGAAAAAAATAGTAATAATTTAATTTTAAATAATTACCTCAGATTTATAATTACTGTAAAAGATGTAGAATAAGGGTTGAGACTCAACTCACGAGTCGCAATTTGTCCTGTATTTTTTATTCGAATCGAATCAACGTCCCAGCGATCGAAGTGGTACAAAGTGACTGACCGAATCCAAAAGTGTGGGACCTGATCCGTAGGATAACTTCCAGACTATACGAGAGTCAAAGGTTCTCCAGACTCGCCTCATGTCAGGTGAGTGAAGGTGGGGTATTACCTGTATTACTCCACGCAATTCACTCTTGCTAATTGTTACTTTCACCTCTGCCCTCGTAATACACGATCGACTCACATTCCATTCCTTATCCTAAACCCCATGTTTTACTCCCGATTCCATAACTCCTACGATAATACATTTTTTGTGTTTTTTTTTAAATAGAAATTTATTACATATTTCATGATTCATTATTCGTACCATATCGTAATACATAATCTTGATAATGATCAATTTTTGTCATATATATATACACATCAATTACTTTTTTTTATTATTAATTATGAATTAGAAGCAAAAAGCGATCTAACTTAATTATTTATGACAAACAGGAAATTTTTGGTAATAGTTTGTATCACGTACATTTTTTATCTTTTTTTATCGTATAGAAATGAGAGTAATAGGATTACTTCAGACTGTTAAGTAATCGTCGAGTTAATATTGTAACAAAGTGTAAAAAAAAATTAGAGATACTTGGTCAAATGAGTCGATTTTTGTTTCGATTTGTGCGACAATATTATTCATCACAATATTAATACGCGTTAAGGATTATAAATAGTACTAATATTAATGTCAGCCTCTAGAATCAGAGGTATTTTATCACTGTCAAGTTCTCCCCAAAAATTGATAATCACATTATAGATGCTGGAGAATACGTCTACTTCCGGTCAATTTAAAATTACGCACATGTAAATTCATATACAGGGTGAATTCCTATCTTCTCGTTGATCTGAAGTTGGCTAGGATCGGATTATAGCCAAATTCAGATCAACGAGCCGATAGAAATTCACCCTGTATGTGACTTCCTATTTCAAAGGTTTTATAATTATTCTAGAGTCGAGGACTAGCTATGACTGATCCTAATCACGTTTAGAAGATTGTAAGTATTGACTCCCGACTATCTCCAGACCGCATGATTTTGGGAACCACCCACGAACTCGATCCAGCTCCGCGTCACCTCCTCCGTCGTTTTCTTTCTCTCCAAAAAGCCAATATCTGTGAACAGTAATCGAAATTAATGGGTTGTTTTCTCTCATGGGTTGAAATTTCAATTTTTCTAGAAATTTTCGAACCCAATTTACCGAAGGAAAACAATATTTGAATACGAATTCTTTATAACTTGAAAAACAAAAGTTTTAGTCACAAAATAAAATTGTGATTAACGATGATTTGAAGATTGTTGAATTTTGAAAGTTCGCCATTTTTAATTCAAAGTGAGCTATTTTTGGCTCAAATTTGTCGATGAAGACGTGTTCATATGACGCTCCAAAAATCAAACTGGAGAACAAATTTTGAATTAAAAAATTTGAGCGTAAAGCAGCCTTAATTTAATTGAAATAGGAAAATTTTCGACTTTGATCAATTTTTCAAACATACCAATAAATATTTAAATTCAAAGAAGCTAAGGTAACTTTTCAGATATTTTAGAAAAGTGTACAAGCTGTGGATAAAGAATTGAAAATTTTCAGGATATTAGCCCAAATTCCCTGACGATTCTCGGTTTTCCACATTTTCCCGACAACTAGACACCGTGTCTCTTATCTAGCAACATTCTCAGCCATTCTGGACGAACCTTCTCCATCTCGTGACTAGAACAGTGTCATCAACGGCGAGTTTTATACGAGGCTCGTCTGTGCAAGGGGGATGACAGAGAACGGAGAATCCATGGCTGATAGGAACCCAGGAGCCCGAAGCTGGGGATACGATTCTGTACCTCATAGCCCGTTTTCGTTTCTCTTGTTTTTGAGCCAGTTGTTCACGCTGTGAATACAGTAAATCATGAATGAAGGAACAATTTTTTTAGATAAAAACTAAAAATGAACAGCTCTCACAGTTAATGTGTACTGATCGCATCCCTCGGCTACTGGCCAAGTTATGCCGTCTCCTCTGGGTGCGCAGTTCCACGTTAAAACGTCTCTAGCGTCTATTAGCCAGCCCCTGGAATACGGATGGATGAATTTCTGGCTAGTCCCGTGCCTCCGATACTCGGCTTTCTCGTTTATCCAGTCCTCGATTCCCGTCCGATTTCTGAAGATCGCTTTTAACTGAGAGAAAGTAGAAGATCGTTAAGAATAGTCGAGCATCGATCAGCGTGTACTCCTTTCGTCGATCAATCACCTGGAAATAGAGGAGCATTCCCACGGCGAGAACAACGCCGATGGATAAACCGATGGTGAAGACGACTAGAATAAGAACGATTACTGACGGCGGAGGAAACTGCAGTATTCTGAATGATAGAACGCTAGTTAGCCATGAAACTAGCGTGAAAGTAGACATGGAACATCCACCGACTGCGCTCATCAGGAATGTAGTGAAATGTCCGTGATTGTTGTGTCCCACGCAGTTGTTTATCCAGGGACAGTGATGGTCCATTTTCTTTACGCACCGATTGCCTGATGAGGAAAAAAGAAACGATTTACTAGTTGTATATGATCTTTAGCTTCTCATTTCTCTGTAATCAGAGAAAAGAGGAAATTATTGTAATCACTCCGACAATTAAAAGTTGAGTTCTCACTAGATCTCAACGTTTTGAGGTCTAAATATTATTAAAAATTGGTACTAAAAGGTTTTTTGAACCGCTGATCAAGAATCTGAAAAGCTGTGAGCAACATAAATAACAGGAAGTTCAAAGGTGGCTTATAGTCAGCCTGAACCCGCTTGTTCTATCTATATTCTCGTCTTCTAGTTTCTAGGTTGCAGCGGTTGTAGTTTTAGATGAAAAGGTGAAGCTAAAAGAATGCCTTACACTTTCTGCAATGATGAGATCTCGGAGCCTTGTACCCCAAACATGTGGAACAGTATTGTAAATACTGAGCGTCTGATATCTGCTCCTATATGCGGACGGAGAAGATAGAAACAGAGATCTTAGTGTCAAAAAACGTTGTCATAGGGGGAAATGGTACTTTTGGATATTAGAAAAAGGGCTGTTTAAGATCTTTTTATCGAGCGATGAAGAAAGCATAAATCTTCGAGCGCACCGCTCGTTCCAGTCAGAAAAATATAATCAAGTTTCTATCCTTATTCATAATGCTTCAGAAATGGCATCGAACAAAAGAGGGGCCTAAAATAGGTGAGAAGAGTGAGTTTTTGACTCCAAAAAGTGACTAAAAGTGACTGAAGAAACTAAATTGAGACCAGAAAAGTGAGTCAAGTGATAAAATATTGGAAAAAGTAACTTCGATTGAAAGAAGTGAAAAAAGTAAGTCGCTACTAGCCCTGTAATTGTGGTTCTCAAGGGCATCTAGATGTCTATAAAGCGAATATTTACCGGCATCCATTTTAACGGCAGGTATCCTGGCCCCTCGTATATGGAGCTTATGAAGTGATAGAGCGTCGAACCACTGAGGCTAAAAAAGCAGAGAAAATAGAGCGCTGCGTAGAAACTCTGCTCGGGGGGCCACCACTGTCTGCTACAATGTATCGTCATCAATGTGATGATTTTTATAAGCCCTGAAAAGAAGAAAGAAAAATTCTGTCTTCAGTAGCTGTGGTTTGTAGGTTATGTGAGGTTATGAATATTTTATTTCGATTATCCAAGTCGAGATTTGATTCATTTCTTCCAGGATCGCGGGTCGATATTCTAATTCTTTGAAAATTTTATCGAATTTCGATGGATTAGAAGATTGTTGAAAGTTTATTTTTCTCTCCTCAAAGTGACAGGGGATCGAGAAATGTGATTATGAATATTTTAAAGAAGCAATTAACGCACCTAGGGCCGTCAGTGGCCCCCAATGACATATCCTCTTGAAGGGACCGAAGCACATTTTCTATCATAACACAATTATTAACAAAATTAAGTCTGTCTGCCGATTGTTGTGGATGACAATCAAAAGATAACCTCAAACGACTCAGACTCAAAGACACATTCCATCAGCGCCGGGCCGGTCAGCCGTCATGAGCTGCGCCAGCCGCCAGCGCCTCAAACGATGAACTAATAGATTCTTGAATTCTGCGCATGTGTCGACGCGCGTAATTTGAAAAAATATTCCCTCCAGTATGAGTAGTACAGTAGTCTTGAGTCAACGCATTACATTTCGTCAGATTATAAATTTGGAGTCCCTATAGTTAGCTCCTCGCCTGCCCCGATTGGATTGATTATGATTTTAATCGTTTGTCGGTCGTTTGTCGGTGAATGATGGACTAATCCGGTCGTTTGTCGGTGATGCGTTAATTAATAAATCTATTAATAAAATTTCCTAGGGAATTTTTTTTTTCTCGGCCCCTCGATAAAAATGAATTTAATAAGTATCGATGCAAATCGACGTGGAATCGTTGGTCGGTGATTGATGGTCCATTTTTAGGAGAAAAATATTCATACCCTGCTCATCCAACCGTAGGAGAAACACGTAGAAAGTTCACTGTGGTAACAGGAAGTATAGATTCATGGAGACACACGTGTTTCCGCTTCACCCTTCATACGCGGACCTATCAGAGGTTTGCCCGCGACTTTCCAATTTCCCAATGATTTTGATGTCAAACAATTGCTCCTTAATTGCTCGTGATTAATCGTAATTGCTCCGTTGCTTTGATTGATTGCTCCTTCACCGTTTTTGAGAAAATTAACAACAACAAAATTTGTCCTATTTGATACGTGCGAGTGCGTGGCCTGTATTATAAGACGAAAAATCGCGTTTTCGAGCGTCCGTTTGGAGCGTCAAGATCCATGAAATTAATTTTTTTTTTCATCGACATCAATCACCGCGTCTTCATTTTCGGTATGATAAGACGAAAAATCGCGTTTTCGATTTTGTTTTTTCATTGACACCGATCGTTCAGAAACGTTGAAATTTAATATTGGGTCAATTGGCACCAATTTTTTACGTTGGTTTTTTTTCTATGAATTTTCGAAACGTTGTCGATTTCGATTTTTCTTTGCGTTTCACGAGTTTTCATAACTACTTGGAAAAATCAAGAACCAAAAAATGGCGCTTACGACCCATACAGCACGCAACGTTTCAGAAATGTCTCAGAAACATTGCTAATTCTCATTTTCGTTGC
>JAFFZH010016076.1:0-58360 GCA_018420115.1 Euura saliciscinereae
CTACTTTTCGCTCACTCCGTTAATTCTTGTATAAATATATCTCACGTACATTCATCTTCTCAACGAGACTGTAGTGAAAAGTGAAAAGTTAATTGAAACGAAAGTTAAAATTATACTGTCAACCGTTCGGAATGATGTTTTTTTCTTATATATAAATTAGACAGTTCATTATATTCACATTAATACATAAGAAATTTTTTATCGGTGAATTGAGCGTCAGGTGCGGTGATTGAAGCGTTACCATACGATTTAGAATCGTGCGATCAATGGTTGAGGAGAAAGGAAATAGAAATTTGAAACAAAAATATGCGAAAAAATATATATAGATATACACAGTATCGGTAAAATTTTTAAGCTTCTCTATCTCAGATCGTATCGATAATTATTTATTTTTATTCCAAATTAGCATTTCAAGAAAAGTGAAAGGCAAGACCTTAAACGTTCTCAAAGTCCTTTCGATGTTTCTCAGCAGCGCGATGTACTTGAACGGAAATGAGAAAACAGATTACGCAATTATTCTATAGGTATAATAATTGGCGGAAGGATTTTTTTTTTCAATTTGTACTACATAATTCGAATTTCCCACGTTTTTTTTGCGCGCACCCAAATTACAAATTAGTGTATGCGGCGTTCGTAAATTATAGTCATATTAGAAAGCAATTTTAATTAATTTCACTGCCAATGAAACAATGAATGCCTTCTTAATTGTCGGATTGTATTTTAGCGGTGAAAATTTTCACGCGCTTATAATCATACTATAATCCGAGTTACTGTTCAAACATATAAGTTCGGATACTTTGGAAACACGATTATAAAAAATCGCGACAGTCGTGATAAATGTACCCATAATTTGTTATTTTATTTTTGTATCACTATATTATACTAAAAACCTTTCTCCGCGGGCTTCGTACGCGATACATTACGAGACTTGAAATGAATAGTCGAGGATGTAGTTGCGGAACAACCTTGCCCGCGGTGTAAGAGTAACTGAAAGTAGATCACCGTGGTATGCAGATACACGGAACAAAAAATCAGGTATAAACAAGAAAAAAAATTATAAATAATCTCGAATGTCAGGTTTGAATGAGAAATTTGTTCACGGCATATCGAATTCGCTGACATTCTTAGGTTTTTTAGTTGAAAATTGCAATTTTTTCTAGGAATTTTGGAAGTTAATTTATTCAACGAAAGTTTTCGTTACGAGATAAAATTGGTAATTTTTCTTGTAATTTCATTCTACTTAAAGTCAACTACCAAATTTTGATTAAATATTGCGTTTCCGATTAAAGATGATATAAGGATTGTCAAGTTTTGAAAATTCGCCATTTTTAATTCAAAGGAGGCTATTTTTGGCTTAAATTTGTCGATGAAAATGGCAAAAAGCAGCCTTAATTTAATTGGAATGGAAAATTTTTCGAATTTGATCAATTACCAAAAACACACCAATAAACATTTCGATTCGAAGAAACTTTAGATATTTTTGAAAATTGTAGAAGCTGTAGGTGGAAAATTGAAAAATTCCAGGATAAGAGCCGAAATTCTCCGATAGCTAGATACTCTGTTTAATAAGTTGAAAACGGTGTTGAAATTTGTTGGTATAGATGTTTATTTGAATGAATAATACTTCATATCATACTGTACAAAACATATTTATTCTACTACACGTGTGTCCACAATATTTCTACAAGCAGCAATCAATCGCTGTTTCTATAATCCACTCGAATACGTAGTAGTAGTACTGTCTTTGTCTTTTAGAGATGTGACAAATTATTAAATTTCCCTATGAATTCATAATTTTTACCATATTTCAAGATTAGAATTTTTCTTTGTCTTTCTCTCCATACCCTGAGCGAATTATAGTCACATACACCGCATAAACATACAAAGGTAAAAATTCACGACGTCCAAAAATGTTTATACCATTTTCTATTCCATTTACGTTTATCATAAGAATTCATTTAATTTCTATTAAAGCAGTGGATAATTCCAGAGTTCTGTCAAAAATATTCTATTTACATATTCACTTTATTACGATTATATCAACCGATTATTTAAAAAGCCATTGTCAAAATTTTGTGAAAATGAAGATACCTTGCAGGAAAAAAATGAAATAGAAAATACGGATTAAAACGAAAATATCCGACATTAAAAAACTATCACGTCATTTCTAGGGTTCATGTTTTACAAAAATTGCAGTCTGTGATCTACGTGTGTAATGTGCGATTAGCTACGCGTTGATACCTTGAAAAAAAAATATATAAGCTCCTTATCATCTTGTTAGACAAAGTTAGACGTTTTTTTCGTTTCGTAATTAAAAATACTTATTTGTTAAATAGTTATGCCTAGTTTTTAGTTTTTCTTCATATTTCTTTGAAAACTAAAATGCTTTTACGCACCAGCCACATTTACATATTTTTTTTCTTCAGAATTAATTAGTGTAATTAGGTAAATATCTTTTTAAACACACATAGATGTTTATACAAGAACACGAAATTTCAAACCGATAGACAAACGTGAACAATTAAAATTGAATGATCAACTTAGGCTATTACGATTCGCGTCTTGTTCAGCTTCAATCAATTTCAGTGTTCAAGAAGTGAATAAATATAATTATTCTAACGCGCACGCGTGAATTTGAATATAGGTAACCCACATTCCCATAATGACTTTAAAAACTTATGAATAACTAAATTTTGATGATTTTTTAAAATTATTAATGAAAGGATTGGCAATGAAAAATAGTAAATATGGATATCATCCCGTTTAAGATTATGATTTGATAGATTTCATTCTTCTAACGAAATATTTTTTGTTTTTTATTTCTCTCCCGAACTTTGCAAATCGTAAAATATATTTATATATATCCTATATATTTCTATATCTCGCCCCCCGTTTTCCTCCACGAAAATAAAATACGGCTATGTATGTATCTTATTATAATAATTTTTTCTTCTCTTCTGTTTCATCGAGCGAATCGAAAAAAATCCAGACATTGTTAAATTATTTGCGATATAAATTGATAAATAAAAGCTTTTTAAATCAAGTATCCTATAGCAAGGTGACGGTACGATTTATAGATCAGACAAGAATGTAGAGTTAGGATTTCGATAAAAGCTGAACCAAACAGCTTCGCCCCCCCTTCTGTACACCATCCAACTTTCAAACATTCCACTTAAATATCTACACGAGGCCTGTACTGCAGCCTCAAAGGAGGATCTCGAAACCTCCACCTCGTCACGTAGACAAATTTTAACGTGTGATCCTTTCCCAGGAGCTCGTTATTACACAGAATATCGATCTGAAAAATTAGAAGGATCATAAGTATATCTAATGAAACCAAACGGCAGTACGGAAGAACTTGACATTGACGTGGTAATGGAACTTGGAGTGCTTCAAGAATATGGAATACTTTTTCTTCTATTGATTAAATAACTATTTTAATTATATTCTCATTAATTTGACTCGGATCACAAAAAAAAAGAAGAATAGATCAGAAAATTTAAGATGAATTTCAATGAATGGAATTTTAATTCCTGATAAAATTTGGTTTGTAACGAAAAATGAACAAACGAAAATCTTTGTTATTGAAAATTACCTTAAATTTATATTTTTTTTCTTCTGAATTGAGTGAAATATGTAAGAAAATAAATAAAACAGTAATTAAATCAATGAAAAAAAAAAACTTCTTCCATACTACCGTCGATAGAAGTAGCGCGATGAATTAAAAATATTCTGTGTCCACTCACATCGCGATACTTCTCCATACCGTTGAGTACTTTTTTGGCAATAAATTTTTTCAGATGGGTGATAGTAGCCTGTGCCGAACACCTGATAAATCTTCGTTTCAACGTCTTTAAAGTTGTGTTAACACACTCCAGACACACGTTGACCTGAAAACAAGAATACATCTCACATTAAATAAAATAACGTTCATTATTCCGATTATCATTATTATCTAGGGCTTGAATTCAAGTTTGCTAAAATACAATCCTCTTTACTTGCTCCGCGATTATTTTCCTCATTTTATTTCAATAAATAAATAATTTTACGTGTGAAATAAGGTAGATGGAAAACTTGAAACCCTGAATTAATATCAATATCAATATAATGAACGACATAAGGCCATAATTCTGGATAAAAAGTACCGAAATAAGAGTTTTGCACGGTTTTTGCTGAAAAAAGAAAGTGCAAAACATTATTTCTGTACTTTTAAATTCGGGATTATTGAGCCCGTCTCCGATATAAACCGTATTCAAAGATGACGAAAAGATTCTGCGAACCTGCTCGTCCGTCCTGTGGTAATCGGACTCGGCGTGCGCATCCGCCGTCTGTTTATCCTCCTCCATATCTCCGGGGTTGACCAGCACGTCTTTGGGACAGGGGAGGCCTCTGGCTCTGTAGAATTCTCTCTCTCTTTTAATCTCATCTGCAATTAAATTCAGGGTTTTGAGGTAGTCAAGAACGAAATTGACCGAATCGTCAGTTTTCTCACTTTCTTGGAGGTCCGGAACGAGCTTGTAGACGATGTCCTGCATAGTTCTGTCAAAACTTATGTACTGAAGAGGATGCGACTGGTGAATAACTATCTGGCATGTCGGACACGTGTGTTTCTCCTCCAGATGTTTGACTAGACAACTTTTACAAAACGTGTGGAGGCACTCGGTCACCGTTGTCGCGTCTATCAGGTACCCTCGACATATCTTGCACGTTATGTGACTATTCAATGTTTTCAGCTTTATTCGCCTCTCCATGGCACCGGTGAGCACCATTTATTCAATATAAGTTCTGTTTTGTTTTTTTCAGTATCTTTCTGTCCCCTGTAACTATAATCAGACCTCGATAACTCGGAAATAGGTTAGATCGTCAGCGACGTTATTCGCCGTATTTCGTACCGCGATCATCGAAGACGTAGACGAATGTTGAATTCAATCGGGAAACATGAGGCTCGGAATTGTTTAGGGTTACGAATTCAGGCCGAGAGACTCGACAAATACGAGCGATAATGATCGTTCAGGTAGCTCCGTGGGCGAAAGTGGGTTATCATATTCCTAACCTTACTTTTGAGCCGTGTGAAATCGGGGCTTGTTTAAGTCGCTTATGTGGTAGAGAACGAAGACGCGAACATTTTTTATTGCACCTAAGGTTATTCTCTATAGCACGACACTTGAATAAATATAACGAAGTAAAATTTGTTTATAAAAATTTGGTAAAAACAACTTATTGTAAATGTGGCTGATGACAACAAAACGAATTGACTGAGGCGACGCTGCGGAGTCGCGTGGCAAACGGACGTACTAAACTTCTGGCTCTTTAATCGCGAGGCGGGAAACAGACGTGAATTCAAAATCTATATCCTTATTTCGATCGGTAAGAAAGATTTGGAAAGAAACGATTCAACGTTTTAGATAAAATTACGGGTTTCCTTGATGTGGGAAATTGTTAAGGATCCTCATTCAGATCATTGATTATGAAAAAACTCAAATGTTTTAATGAGAAACTATAAAAGGACTAGCAGAGATGAAATTTATTTCTAATTTAAATTTAAGAATCTTCTTTCTCTCTAAATCTTCAAGAGTTGTTAATAAAATCGATGCAATAATAATGATAATGATTTCAGATTCGATATATTTGATATTGAAAAATTTAACTATAATTCGTGAAATTCATTTTTGATTCGAAAAATACTATAATGCTAAATTCTTTTTCATTCATGAATAATATTAATAAATAACAGGACTCGTTTCCATACAGCTATGCGCGAATTAGATTTTTGGGATAAATAATTGAAGACAAAATACATTTTCTATAATATTATTGTACATTATAAACCAATCGTACATCGCAATAATAATATCTTATACTATACTTTTTCATATTTATAATTTGTTTATTCATATAATATTTATATATATATTTTCATCATTTTTTTTCTTTTTCTTTCTTTTTTTTTCTTATTACATTTGTTTATGTATATGCGTGAGTGTTAGTGTTTCTGCGTGTGTCTTTATATTATGTAGTATTTATATTGATACATTTGTTCATATTTCCTTAATTCACCCTCAATCTATAAATAATCGCCCCCCTCCTCCTTATATTCGAAATCACAAAATTAAATTACATAGGTACACCGCAAAACTCGAGGAGCTATTCAATATTCACTTTCACATATGCTATTCGCATGTGAATGTCTGTTGCAATATTGGTTAAATGAATAATTATATTAGCTGATTATTCGTTTCGCACACAGTTTGATACTTCGATTTGTCAAATATCTTCTCTTTGAAATTCGGTTTTCCCAACGATATATGTTATTCGATTGGAACTATCCGTTTCTGTATGTATTATTTGCGAAAGTGGAGAACAGCATCCTGAGCAAACTTGTTAAATTATTCCAAATCGACGATCAACAATACTGCTCCAATCAGAAAACTGTAAGTAAACGATTCGGAAGTAGCATCTGTATAAACTGTTTGAAAGACAATATAGCTACAAAGACCATAAAATCAACCAGAATCATCCCATCCTATATTTCAATTAAACAAATGATACAACAACCACGGTGTCTCACTACAATCACAAAAAAAAAACATAATAGCGGATTTTTATTCTTTATATCCAGATAAAATAATCATTTATACAAAATTCAATGAAACGATTATGATGATAATAATAATAATAATAATAGTAATAGTAATGGTAACAATGATTATAACAACGGCAACGATTATTAATTAAGTATAGTAACAAAGTGCACGTGCCCTTGGGTCTGTGTTTGTGTTTGTGTGTATTGTGTGTGTGTGTCTATCACGCATATTGATTGCGTGCGGGGGCGCCCATGTACTCACCCACACAGATATATTTATAATTACCTCACTTACGCAGTTTTTTTTTCAATTCTTTTATTTATTTTTTATATGTTCAGTATTTACCTATTCTAATTCTTATGGTTGTCTACAATAATTCTTCCGTCCACTAATTCTAACAAATGTTGTTTTTTTTTTTGTTTTTTTTTTCATTTTTTGTTTTTTCAATATTTTATTATTATTATTATTTTTTCTTTTGCTTTTCGGTGCTTCGTAAGGGTATATAATTATACATATACATACATAGGTATATTGAACTTATACAGATTTGTACATATATGTATATATCATATACATGTAAGTAAAATTGGCCTGGCCACCGTTCCGAATACCTATAATATATATAATACATATACGATCGCAATTACACATCGAAAAGATGTGATAATTTTATTAATCATGATTTTTTATCGTATTACAATAAAATGATTCAATTGCGACGATTATATATATAGTATATATATATATAATATTCATATAGACTTAGCGATCACAGCTGTATAATAGGGGCACGCAACGCATGTGTGACACGTTTACGTACGATCGATCGATTTTGGCAATAAAACAAAAAAAAACAGAATAAATGAATTTGAATCTGAATGAAAAAAAGGAATACTAGAAAAATGTATAATTAATCAACTGATCAATGAAAACAACCGACGAGGTATGACAAACAATGTCGATAATGCGCAGGTATTGTTGATAGAATATCAGACCGTGGCGAGGTATTTCAATTGTTTGATGTGGATCACATTGACGTGTAACGCGAGGGAGCCGGGAGAGCGGGTTAAATTTCAACCCCCAAATCATGTAATCATTCGTGCCGTTTGCAGTTCCGCGGTTAATTCGCATGAATGGTTTTTTTTTTACGAAATAATTTCCGGAATGTACCCGCGATTTTGTAAATTGGCAAAATGTTATGCGAGGTTCTCCGCTCTACGACCCTACATTCATCGGGATTCCGGTACAGGGAGGGTAAAGATAATAATGCTCTGGACGTTCCGACCGGACATTGCGGAGTTTAACGGATGAATAAGTCACAAGAACGTAGAACAAAGGGGGTAATTGAAAAAAAAAAGGAAAAAAGGAAAATTATTACCCCGCAATGATAGCAAGGGTCGAAAAACAACTCGTTAACTCTTTCCGGATCAAGATCGAAAATAACATCGTCGTATAGAAGGCGAGCGATGGGTGAAACCGAAATACATATTTATGGTTGACCTCGACCAACGGAAACGGGGGGTGAAAAAAATGAAATAAAAAAATATATAAGGGTATACCTGTCACCTCGTTTATGTATTATTTTTCATTTTTATTCAAATCATACGGTAGGTAGGTGGGGAAACGCGAAGCAGTGAAAAAAGAGCCGGCGTGTCGAGCAACAAACAAACCGTCAAACAACACGTTATGATTTAGTCATTCTTAATTCTACGGTTATCGATCACATGGACTTTGATTGTCTGCAGGTGTCAACCTTTTTTTTTTCTCTTCTCTTTTTATTATCGACTCGGCCGTTTTATTCAAGTAAAAATTAGAAAAAAATATCGATATTGAAATACGAGTGCAAAAGAATATATCGATAACGAAATTTAGCACAGAATGCACAAGCAATAGATACAATTTTCATCTGTATGAGAATAAAAAAAAAAAGATTCAATGCAGCAGCGAACGGGAAAAAAGGTCGATTTTTTAATGGACCATTTCTAGAACCGAGTAAATATTCGCGATTCAATTGCTAAGGGAAACAAGCAAAACGTAATTACTCATATTTGCGTGTATATGGATTTGTTTGAAGGCTTTAATGAAAAGGCATTGTGTTCATTCGAGCTACACGAACAAGGATAGAAAGTTTGAAAATTGAAACGAAATCGAAAAATCGGAACAGGTGGCCAAAAATGAATTGATATTGAATTTTATCGCGATCTGTTCTCGTCTCGTGTGCGTGCGTGCGCGTGAAGCAAATTTTACTTTAAATACCTATATTTTTTTATTTCTACGTTTTTTTCCCTTTTCTTTTCTGTATGAATATATAAAGATACATAATAGATACGCGATACCCAATTGCAATCGAGGTACATAGATACGACACGTTATAATATACACGCGACGACAATTTCGCGTCTCGCGCACGCAGGCATTATTAAAATATTTAACCATCACGCGATTGTTATTATTATTTCTTTCTAACCCCACAGTTTGCAGATATAATTGTCACTCTTTCTCGTAAATCGAACGATTAATTGCGTTACGGTTGAAATAATTATAACATACCTCGTCGCTTCTAGACTGCAAATAATTTGTTTATCAAAACGATGAAAAAAAGAAATTAAAAAATCAAACAATAGATGCTATATGTTGTATATAATATGATTTGAAAAGGACGAGGGTGAAAAAACCAGCCCGATCGTTCAGCGCCCAGAGATCAACCCACTATCTATTGTATAATAATTATTTACTCTCTACCCTATGTATAATTTTTTTTTTTGTTTAATTTTATTTTTTCATATATTTATAGTTATGTCAGTGTGTGCGTCTTAAATAGTAATTGTCTCTTATCGCCTACATATCATTGTACGGGTTCCATTATCCCCGTAATTAATTAATCCATTTAATTTTTAATTTTTTTTTTATCTCGTCTTTTGTATCCAATTTTGTTCGTGTCATTCAATTAGTTATGTATTACTTTTTCCCTCCTTATTTTCTTGGAATTAAATTAAATTATATTATTTATAGGTATATATATGTATATTTATCGTACGAATTAACCTTCTTATGATCTCTTCTCTTATATACGCTTTCATAATACTTACATGCTATTATATATATATATATATTTATTTATTTATTTGTTTATTCATTTATTTATATATAATATTAAATCCTATATTTACGTCTTAACGTCTTACGCATAAATCACTTACTAGGTAAATAACTATAGCCCTTAAATTTCTATCATCTTATAAGGGTGGTTTTTGGCCCGAATTTCTACGACCAGTACGACAACAGGCGAGGGGCGAGCTTGGTGGCTGACGATTAAACTGGCCGAAGGAATTCGCGCGGACAGGGGCGACCATTTTCTATATATTTTTTTATTTCAAAAAATTTGCGGAAATAATTCTTGTCAAATTTTTCAAAACACCACCTGCACATCGATCATGATTCGATTTCGCAAATGTCACACCGTCAAGCCTCGTCCTAATTGCAATATTATTATTACTATTTCTATTATTATTATTATTATTATTATTATTATTATTATTATTATAATATTATAATCCTTTCGATTCGCCTCGACAAAATTAGCTACATTCAATTTTTCTCCTAACTAATAATGTACACGTTTTTTTTTCTTCTCCTTCTTCTTCTTCGTTTTCATTTTCGATTTTCACCCCTCTTTCGCTTGTCGCTTCACCACTTCTTTTCTGTTCTCCTGTTTTTTATTTATTTAGTTTTGACGTTCTTCACTTTTCTTTTTATCTCTTTCTACGGCACGCTCAGCGTATTAATTATCGTTTAAGATTAATTTTTTCGATATATTATATAATATGTGTGGGTGTGTCTGTGTGTGTGTGTATGTGACTCTCTATTATTCATGTATATATAATAATTGTATGTATATAATATATAGTATTTTTTTTTGTGTTATTCATTTACTTTTTTTTTCTCCTTTTTTTCTTCCTCTCGTTTTTCTTTTTATTCGTATTATATATATAGTGTTCAACGCGCGTCGTTTCTCTATTTAACGTTTAGTTTCATTTTCTTTTATTTATTCATCTACTTTACTTTTACTGGCTATAGACAACGGGCTCATCGAAATCCCCAGCACCGACGAGACGTAAGGGCGCTTGTGGTTTTCGCGAATCCGATAATTACAGCTGGAGGGCAGGAGGTTGAATATTTGAAATTTTCATTCCTGTTTCATCGACAGCTTTGAAATCCAAATTTTGTCAATTTTATTTCACGTTATTTTGATCTGCTAAAAAAAGGCGGTATTCTAATCTGCGGTTTATGTACAATTTGATAATTAATTTATATATGGATTTCTCTTTCGTTTTTTGTTTTTTTTCTAACACTAATTCAGCGTTATTGATTTTCAATGACGTCCGAGTGTCTCGCGGCGCGGGATGATCTGCGACCGTTAATTATATCGTTGCGATTTTTGATTCTATATAGTTGTATGTATTTATTATCAACTATGTGTTTGATTATGGGACGGGGAGCGGAACAAAAATTATAAGAAAATAAATGAAATTTCAATAAAAAACGATGTACAAAAATTATCTAATAATATATAGATATATAAATTGAACTGAAATGGATTTTTGATTCGCTTTAAGCATATTATCATTTATCCGTCGTCTGACATTTTGATTTCTGAAATCCATTGATTATACAGTTTTATTTATTTTATTTACTTCTTTTTTTTTGATATATTGATATTTTCATTGTTTGAATAACGATTTTTTTTTTCCTATACATATAGTGTTTGCCTTTGAAAAATTTCTAATCCATCTCATTACCTGTGTCTCGCTCTTTTTTTTTTACCACATTTTATTTATTTTTTTGTCACACGTCTATAGTTTCCGCACACGTAAATTATATTTTGACCCGTTCCGCTCAGCGGAACAGACAACAGATCAATTTTCATCCTTTATTTTCATATCTCATGTGTATATATATATATACACATACATGTGTGTGTGTATGTATTTTCTTTTTTTTTGTTTTTATTTATTAACTATTCTAATTCGTGCGGTGTGCATATATATAGTATGTATTTATATATATATGTATATATATATTCTACCTATAATTGTCTCTTCCCCCCTCTAAGTCGTCGCGCTGACACTGTGCAATATTGAATGATTTTTTTTTTCATACGTTTTTTATTTTCATTATCATTAATATGATTATTATTATTATTATTATTATTATTCTGTTTATTTCCATGTGATTCAACGTTTGTGATTAAGAACGTGGAGAAATTCAAAACAGGCGGTTTATGATTACACACACGTGATAATTAATGATCTTTCAACGCACGTATCTTTATTTTTCATTTTTTTTTTTTTTTGTATATCAACACACGCCGGAACTTATGCGACTATTGCATTACAAAAATAAGCGTTAATATTTTTTGCCTACGTACGCAGGAAGGTGAAGTAGGCACAGGTTTTTCCACCTGCCGGACGTGGTTTTCTTTATTTTTTTTTCTCTTTATAAGGTTCGAAAAAACTGACCTTTATAGTTCTTATGATAAGTAGTTATTCGTTTAACGTATTTTGAATTAGTACATTTCGCAAATTGCTATACAGCAAAGCTTTTCACATCGGGTTATATGAATGAAGAAAAGGGATGCTTTTAAATCTCCGCAGCGATTATTCTAAACGTTATAGCGGAATTATTATACAATTTTTTAATTGCACTTTAACCACTTGATTTTGAATTTCTCTACCCTCAAATAGTTTTTTTTTTTTGTTTCTATTATATAATACATAACTAACTAACTATCTACCTGACTATCTAAACTAATTAACTACACTAAATAACTAACTAACCAACCAACCAACCAATCAACCAGCTATCCAACTAACTAACCACCTAACTATACCGGTTTTTAATACGCATGTGTCTTTTTTTTTGTTTTTTGCTTTTTGTATTTTATTCATTTTTGTTTATACATATGTATTACGCGTTTGGTAAACGAACAGACCGTTGTTCGATAGGCGTGCAGGGCTCGAGTTTTCTTGAAAAAAAAAACATTTTCACACTATTTTTTTACATCTTGTTGAATTTAATGAATTTGAATAATTATTGTAGCCTAAAAACGGGGGGAAACAACAAACTAATTACAAGGTAGACGATTTTTCAGAATTTTTTTTTTCAAATGGTACTAGATGTGAACTGCTAGAATTTTTTGTTTTTTTTTATGAAATTTTTATAAATAAAATTACTTTCTACATTATTTTCTGCTGTTCGTCCCGATTTCCCGATTGTTTTAAAGATTCTATGTATCGCAGAAATGGACTAAAGGAATAATTCCGATTTTTTGGTATTTTTACGAAATTAACAATATGTATTGACTAGATAACTCAAATAAGATCGAATCGATGTGTTTCATCTTCACAAGTTCGAAGTTTCACCATATATTATAATAGTTGGCCTCTCACAATCACGGTGTGTAAAAAAAAGTCACACGACTTTCCATTTTGGACGTCAATTTCTCGTTTTAAGCCATCGAGCCTGGTGGGAATAATTATATATAATAATTTCGTCAGATTGATTGAAATTATGTATATATAAATATACATGATATATACGCGTGTATAAAGTTTGGCGATGTACAGAAATCGGTGAGCGCTGCACCCCTATAAGTACCAGTCGACGCAATGCATCCCGTATTACCAATAAACTTGTATACATAATATAATATGATATATGTATATAGTATAATATAATATTGTATAATATCATCACAAACAATGCATCTGGCGTTACTTTGCTCAAAATGATCATGATCGTGTCCATATCGTATAATATGTTGTTTTTTATAATAATAATAAATTTGGTGCGTCAGCAGCGAGCCAAACATCCTGGCAGCCTGCTGCGTCAGGTAGCCATTGGGAAGTATCGAATTACCCGTATCATTCGAATAATTCGAGATTACGATCTTCCTCCTCGACGTCACGACCCTACGGATTATCCTATGGTCCAGGTAATGATGACACCTCGACTCTGACTGTGACTGTGACTGTGACTGTGACTGTGACTTAGATTGTGGCAGAGCTGATGTCCCACGTTGCGGTCTTCTTCTTTGGGCGTACCTATTGCGGGGGAGGGGGAGGGGCTCAAACCGGAAGTGACGTAGCAGTGGTGTCGCTGGCGAGTGCGTGTTTACCATCACACTAGAAGACTAGGCGCCAGCCAGTCCTCATCCGCTAGCTGGACCGCAACCAAGAACACACTTTACCATTTGAACACACAAACGATGGATTAAGTATGGTGTCCGATTCTCGAATTTTCAAACAACTACGATTCGTTTTTTTTTTTTTTTTAATTTTAATTATTATTATTTCAATTCAGCGTGCGATCAAACTATTTTCAATTTTCCAATTTTTTTTGTTTGTTTTTGTTTGCTCAAACCAAAACCTTACATGCATGCTTATCAAAAAAATTGCTAAAATTTCTTCATCAAACATGAATTATTATTGATAAGAAAATTTTTCTTGGGAGAGTCATAGACTTATTTCTTGAATAATTTTCGTCGTTTCTATACGCTTTAGGATGACAAAAATCAGATTGTTGGTACAGTGTTGGTTTGAGTTCGCTGTATAGACACTACACCAATCGAGCAATAAATTCAGACAAGATATGTTCATACTTGAATTATTTTGAGTTTGCAGAGATATTAATGAATGAAAGTAATAAGTGAATTAAGGATATCAAGAAGCTGGCGGTACTACTATCAGCTACATCAACTTTCATATATGCAGCGGATATAGGTACGCTGAGTGTCCAGAGATTAAATTTTGGATCCCATAATTCTAAACTTGGGTATAAATATTTTTAGATTCACGGTTTGACATAATTTCCCGCAAAGTAGGTATATGAGAGAGGTTTGAAAACGCTGTGGTTGGCGATATGGACGAGTGGGGTGAAATTACTGTTTAAAATTTGCTCGGGTCATCGCATTATCGATACCACTAGAGCCTCGAAACGATGTTAAATTCATATAAAACAGTTTATTGCATCCGCGTGGATGGAACCCGATAGATTTTAGTGGTTAACAATCCAGAAAAGGACACTCGCGTATATACCGTGAAAAATACCGATAATAAACTATCGAAACAATTCGAAAACAAATAAACAATAATGAGTAGAAAAAAAGTTTTCCAAAATGCACGAAGCGCATACGAAGAAAAACTACGATATCGATGCAATGCATGAGATAAATCAACACCAAACAGTTTCATCTGCACCCGATCCACTGCACACCACGAGGTCATCATTTCATACAACAGAAACAATCCTCAAAAAGGGACCCATGCCTCGCAGTCGCTCTCGGGTCCAGACAAAATCCGTCCCGAGTAGATACCGACCTGGAATTGTTGCATGGGGTAGGCCATCATCTGGGCAGGTGGAGGTGGAGGTGGGGCAGCCGCCTGGACTCCAGGTGGTGCGGATACGGTGGTCGCGTGGTGCGGGGGCAGCTGGGGACTCTGGCCCCAACCCGCCGCCGTTCCCGCCGCGTGCACGCCCATTCCCATTCTGAAATATTCGGAAAATCAAATATCGCCATAAGAGTCACGGATAATCGTGGAAAAATGACCAAAAGTTGCAAAAAAAAAAAAAAAAATCAGTTGCTAAAGTTTTTCCGTGCAGACTGATGAGGTCTGATCAAGGAATTCTACTCGGGAACCCAGACCAGGGCCTTGCTAGGGCCGACCTGGTGATGACCTACTTCAGGCGGCCACATTTCACAAAAATCAAGGTCTAGTAAGGCTCTGTTGGGGTGTCCCTACTTGTTGATATCATAGGGTAGATGCACCGTCTCTGGCCATCAATTGCTCCATTAGAGGTCATATAAATAATATAAATAGGTGGCCAGAAACGGTACAGAAGTTGAAAAACAAAAAAAAAAAAAACTTCAACCTTTGAATAAATTGGTTTGGAACTGATTAATTATCGAAAAACTGTATCCTAGACTTTTTCCAAGCCATATTTATGATGGTAATCGAATATTTTGATGAAATATAAGCACCAGAAATGAGCAATCAACCCTTAAGAACTGGCCACAAATGGTTGGGTGGCCCAAAACGGTGCTTCTACCCTACTCGACTCTCTCTAAGGCCGTAGCTCATGTTTGGGCAGCCTACAATTGTCTCCTAAAATTTTTTTTTTTGCACGGGATTGAAATCGAAAATGATCTAAAATTGTTGATTCATGTTCGTTGAACATTCTTCGGTATTATTTTACTTGACTCATCGACTTACCCCATGTACTGCGCCTGCTGGTAGCCAGCAAACTGGTACGGATAACCCTGCATCCCAGCTTGAAGAAAACCGCCGGCAGCCTGCATCTGGGTGGCCGTTGTTGGATAAGATTGCGGATACCAGTATCCAAGTTGTCCGCCACCACCTACGCCACCGACGTTACCGACGCCCGTCACTCCGGTTACTCCGGCCGCGGCAGCGGCTGCCGCTACGGCCGCCGCGTGGTACGGGTACATTGCAGAGGTCAGCGTCTGTGAGAAAACGATCAAAACGAATTCGATATTGGGTTATCGTTACTTTGATAATGATTGCTGTATTTTGCGGTTGCTGAACGACTAATTAACGGTTTTAATAGGCTATCTGATCAGCGCTACGCCGTGGACGTATAGTTATCTCTATACGAGATTTCGAGACCGTTTCAATGGGAGTAATGGGAATTACTGAAAATCGATTTTTCTCACCTGTCCGGTCTGCTGGGCGTTGTTGGGATCTCCGCTCTCCTTACCCCAGCTACATTTCACCGTCTGACCGTTTATGTCGGTGTTGTGTACCGCGACGATAGCGTGCGTCGCTGATTCCTTCGTCGAGAATCTGGAAATAAAAATTGTGGGGGATGAAGGATTGAAATTTTAATCCAGTTGAGAATTACGGGTTCAAGTTACCCCGGGGTAGTTAATCACTGCGGCTGATTAGTTCATCTACCGAGCGATATAAAAAGGTGTGGAGGAATAAAAAATAATAACTCTGGATTTAAGTCGGTTAAGACGTATCGCGCTGACTCTCAGCTGGTATTAAACCTCGGGGATGTAAAACGGATGAAGATACAGCAGGTTGGACGAGTGAAAGAAGTAAGGCTGGTGTGTGTATCCCTTAAATTTAAGAGATTTTTATCCTCCCGTTTCGCGGATCTGTGTGTGGGCGCAGCACCACGCGAGGACCTCGAAAGAAAAGTGGGGTAGGTAAAAATATGGGAAGAGGAACGTCGAGGAACGAGGGTTATACTTCGACGCGAACGTAAAGATCCCGTTTTACCGGTATTATAAAAGTAATCTGAACTGCACACGCTTGCTTCCTGAGTTAAGAGTTAATAAAATGTTTCTATTATCGTGGAATGGGGTGAAAAGGGGGATGGAAAGTGGAGAGAGAAGAGAGGTTCTACTTTCGACGGGAACGTAAAACTCGGCAAATAGGAAAAACCGAGAAAGGATAATGGCTCGAATACAGGAGACCTGCAGATATCCGCGAGAATAGGATGAAACGTAAACTCGATCCACCCTTGCAGATATTATAAACAAATACCCAGCCATGCAAATTTTTGCATACAGAATCGAAAGAAAAAAAACCGTTCATGTTGGAGTAAATTTCATCCCCTAAAGTTACAGAACAATATTTGACTCTCAATTTTAGCGTTGCGTATTTCTTTTAATAGCAAGTGAGATAATAGTTTCTATGTTTATCCAGTTCGCAGAGCAGAGAAAGCAAATAGGAAATTTGAGGATTGAAAAATGATCGAAACGTAGAATAATTATCGTGTCGATAATTAATTGGACGGGATTGTGGGTCTGGCCAGTTGACAAAAAGTTAGTATTTGCTAATTAGAATCCCACTATGTATGCAGTTTCCTGGAGGACCGCGACGGTGGGGTGGTAAAATGACGAGAGAAAAAAAAAACAGAGAGAAGCAAAATATGCAAAGTTAGTGAAGCACAGTTGCGTGAACGTAGGTTACTCGAAATGGAGAAAATTTGGTGGTTTGCAAATTGAGCGGTGTGAGAATATTCTGGCCTTGCGCGAACGAAGAGCGACTATACCGTTCCTAATTCGTTAATTAAAAATTTAAATCAACCTACCCCTGCAGGTATCCCATGGCGAGGAATTCGTTACCAAAAGTTACACTTGCATATACTTTTGATACAGACTTTGTTTTGCTGCCGCTATAACTAGACGTAGGTAGATTATTTATGCGCCGCATACGCGAGTTGTTTCTTCTTCATGAATTTTGATGATCCGGTTTCAGTGGGAATTGAAAGAAAAAAAAAAGAAAAGGAAAAAATCAAATAGTATAAAAAGGATTTTTACCCGGTTCAAAGTAGCCACAGGTATGAAGGTACTTGCTGAGGTAAAACCGCTCGTACCGACCCGGAGGCTGGTGCCGTTTGGTCCCTTGTTTGTTTGTTTGTTTGTTTGTTTGTTTGTTCGTTCTTTGAACGAGGGACCGGAACAGTTTTTTAAAAACTTTTCCATCAACTTTTACTGCGAATTAAAAACCGCGAAGTACACCTAAAAACTCGGTTCTATACCCCAGGCAACGTTTATATTGCACGAGATTTGCGTTGCAATATATGTTAAGGGAGGCGAGGAGGGGTTCAATTCATTAAAACCAACCAAAAAAACTATTAGCCAAAAATAGTTGCGGATTTTTTTCTCAATCCTTTTCTGTACGCCGAGTACCTACACGCACAAAATTCGAACTGAAAATATAAAAAATTGTAAAATTTATCAATCTCATTTTTTTTTTGTGAAGTCAAAATCTACTACAGTTTTTAACTATTTTGTGATCAAACTGAAAAAATCTGTTCTTTTTTTTCTGATGACTTAAGTATAATCAACGAAAGTTTTCGCTCTCAAAAATCGAAATTTCAGGAAACTGCGATATTTTTACCGTCTGCTTTTTTTCTTCATATCTCGCTTTTTGTCCAGTCTATACAATCGGCAAAATCGGTTCAAAGCATTTTTTTTTTGTTTTTATCCTCCTCATCGCGTAGAGTAAATTTGGTTTGATACCAATCAACATATTTGCCTTCTGGCGTGTGAATTAACTGCAGACTACGGCGGCGCTGTCGAGCCCGGGGGTGAATATATGGGGGATGACCGTAAATCGTGAGGATTGCTTCTAGCCGCTAGTAGCTACCCCGCGCATCGGCGGGGTTCGCGTGTCCCGAAACCGGCTTTGCTTCGCTCTGCTCCGGAGCTCCGGGTAGGTTATACCCACGGTGTTTGGCAACGCTTGTAAATTAATAGTCCGTGATCGTGAGCCAGGAGCCAGCACGTGCATCCTCGACGAACCGACCCGGAAGATATCCGGGGGTTACGATATCGCGCATTAAGCTACACCGGAACTAACCGAATCCACCAATAGATGCACTGGTCTACAGTTTGCAGGCTACCGTACCCGCACAACCCCTGACCAGAAACCACCGGATACACATACCAGAGGATTAATTGCGGGACGTAAAGATTTCAATTAAAAAATCCAACAAAATCAAAGGACTTACCTGACGAACGCATATCCCTTGTCCTTGAACACCCTTATCTCCTGAATCGATCCAAACGGCGAAAAAGTTTTCTGCATAAGTTCCTCGGTGAGACCGTTGGTCAGTCCTCCGCAGTAAACTGTGCAGTTTGTGGGGCTGCTTTGATTATAAACTTCGTCGAATGTGAGCGGCTTCGAGTTCGCTGTAATCATAGACAAGGGTTGATCGGTAATCGAAGTCGGAAAAGCGCACGTATGTGTTACGCGACGCGAACGCCGAGGCTTTTTTTTTTTTTTTTTTTCTGTCTTTGAATAACGATGAAAGCTTTTCGAAGACGTTAAAATGGGAAAATATTGTATATCGTCAAGCTCTTGAGTTAGATATATAATTTTCGACGCGTGTCTGAGCGTCGGCGTTTCGTATTATATCTGCGATTATTGCGTGACGTTTATGAAAACGATGATATAGATATAATAATGTATTAGGTACCAGCTAGTATAAGACAAAGTGCGCCGGTATACGAGCAGAGGAATCCCATGTGAACGCACGCACGTTGCTTACAAAATACGATAAATTCAAGAGCGAAGACGACTCGAGTTCTTTGATATTCAAAAGTTCTTATTTAACGTTTCAGACACGAGTTGTTTTCCCCGCTGCCCGGAAAACTGTTATCGTTATATACCATAGTTTGACTTTTTACTACTTTCACTTTTTTTCTTTTTTATTGTTTTTACTCTTGAATTAATCGTGAATATATGATAATGAAAAAAAAAATACTTCACGTCAAGCATATTTAAACAGATGAGAAACGTGTATCCAAAAATATTATATATGTATATCTGTACAGGATATTAATATATTAATATATAGAAAAAAATAATACGATTATTATGAGATAAAATATATAAATATAGTACGACGAGCATATAATAGATAACAGAGAACGTAGATAATATTCTACGTTCGTTCATATAATTTATATATATAATGAAATAAAAGAGAGAATTGGACAGAGAAACAATTATTAGGGACTAAAATCCATCGGCACCAACCTTAACGAGCGATCAATCTGTCGGTACACTTGTGTACTTGCTAATTTATCTCTAACGCATACCACCCACCCTAAATAACAAGAAGTAGACGAATAATGTAGGAGTCTACTAAATCCAGAGAGCTCACGGAATAAGGATAGTCCCTGTGTAGTGTGTGATACCTACACAAGTTCAAGATGGATATATATATACAAAAGTTGGTAAAAAAAAAGAATATAATAGAAGGAAAGAAAGAAAAAAAAATGTTGAACAAAACTCTGAGCAGAGAGAATTCGTGATGAGGGTAAAACCAACCTAGCTGGCCTCAAAGGTCTTGCATACTGCAACCCTTCTACAAGAGCTAAACCAGCTACACGTCAATCTCTCTCTTGCACAGGAATATATGTATATGTATAAAACAGTGGTGAACACCTTCGTGTATTCACACTACGCCATAATTATGCTGGAGTGCTGAATGAATTAAAAATGAGCAGGTATATAATTCTTTCGATCAAATTTCTAGATCACTCGACTTATCATATAGTGTATATTCGAGATCGATAATTACTCGGCCCTCGTAATTAAACCCCTCGATGCAACGTCATCGTGATCGTCATTCCCTTGGCGAGATCAAGTTCTCGATGCGTTTCACAACGAGAAGAGATTGTTTACCCGGGGTAGCCTAAGCGGCAAGGGCGCTTGCGACGGGCCTATATCCACATCCATCCCATTAGGCAGCTGATTACACGGACGTCCCTTGATAGTCGGTGTAGGGTGTAGGGTTGGTTCTATACAGAGCTAGGGTAGTACTACACAAGTGCGCGAGGCCTCTGCGCCATCACTGAGACTCATCGTCAGGCACCAGGAGCTACCCCGCTCGACTTTGCGGACCGCGAGGCTCCAAAAACTGACCGAAGAAATTTCCGAGGAATTTCTTTCGTCATTTCCTGTAATTTCCGGCTCTTTTTCATACCATGCGAATTTTTATTTCTTTTCTACTTCCATCATTATAACCACGGACAAAGTAATCTTTAGGGGTTGAATACTGCGATGAATAATTCGTATATGGTGGATCATCTAGTTAACGACACCGTCCCAGTTATTGACCATATATTCTGATAAAATACTTGCAAGTACAATTTCAGTAATTTCGATTTTCCGATCTACAAAAAATTCAGAGCAGTCACTATAAGTGAAAGTAGGGTTTTTTCAAATTCTCATCTCATACATCCAAAATGTTTTTGAAACATGTGATAACTTGTTCGACTATAGTTATTATTTTCATTATATGTTTTCATTATCACTTTCATCTATTCAGTCATCAACTGGGACCACGAATTGAAATCGTATTTCTACAGTCTCCCCAGGAATGCTGCACCAATATGTATATTGAATTTTTGACTTGACTTCACTACAACTGACCTCATTGAAGACATGATTTTTTTATATCGTACCCAGAATTGACTGAAAAAGGTGAAAAAAAACCATCGATCTTGGGTTAAATGATCAATAACTGGACCCTGGATAAAATGAAAAGAAAATAGCAATAAAAAGTTTGAATCGAATCGTAAGAAAACGACGAATGGATGAATTGATAGGTACGATTTGGGGGACGCCCACCCCAGCGACAGTTTTGGGGTTTCTCTTTTTCTGTTGGTATATGGAGCAAAGACCCGCTTTGGGGTTGAACCTCGTCAGACAAGTTGACGGAGTCAGAGAAATTGACTCATTGCCGAGTAACTTTATACGATGTATGGATTCTTCTTGCTGTATGATGGAAACAATGACATTCGCTATTCAGGTTCATTGATCTCTTCGGAGCCGTCTACACGCGACGGACAGAGGAGCGAGAAAAAAAGAGAAAGAGAATAAAAAAATTAAAAAAAAGGGTGAAATATGTCGTGTGACATCGGAGTATGAATTCGAATTCAGCAACAGCACGCGGCTGGAGATTCGCGGTTACGCGGTTTACCGCGTGACATCGGTCAGCCGAATAGAACGTGGCGGACAAATCCGCGTGCGGGTGAAACCATCTAGCCGTTGTTATCCCGGCATTGGTATGGACGGGTGGTGTAGGTGCAGTAATGCTAGAAGCTTGTATCAAACACGGTAGCGCAGCTTATTCGGCACGGAACACGCGGTCGTAACTTATCGGAAACTTGTCGTGTTTATCGCGTGGCTCGAACGCGGACTGCGGAACGGGGGATAAAATAGGGAATAAAAAAAAACACAAAATGGCAAAGATAACACGTCTGCGTGCGTAGGCACGCGCGTTTATTTAAGCAGGAACCGGAAATATGGACACTAGGTACAATAAAATGTTTGACGAATTTCGACTGATACGTAGTTTTTTTTTTCATTAATAATTGCAATCAATCTCGTAGATAAATTATCACAGAGGGTCCAGTTATTGATCATGGGATAGAAGATTGATTATACTAATTCTGAGAGTTATCATAGTCTTTTTTTTCCCTTTTCGTGGAAAACCTTATGATATTAGTCAAATCGATCCGGAATATGTTCATTATTCTCTGAATTAACATTTCACTTGTTCTGGATCAGGTTTCTTTTTTCTTATCTCTCTCATCGATGATTTCCATCAAATGGCCGTCAAGGACTCATGTTATCAGCGCCCCGTATTATTATACAGGCAATGAACAATTTTCTATGGGCAATAAAAATTTAGCAAACAACAGATCTAATTGGAATGAAATTAAATGGACGTGTGGACAAACAAAATGAAGATTCTAGTGCAGCCAACGCGGAAAGGTCTGAAAGTAGAGGCCTTTAGAGACAATAGAGGTCAGTCCATCCGGAATTGATCATATCAGCAGTTTAATGAGGAAAATATCGTGACAAGCTGGACAGTCATGGTGCAGTTGGGCTTCGAATATCAATTTTTTATGTTGCTTCATGCACTACTTTCAGTGATAGGATCTTACAGAGTCGAGTATGAACGGATAACTCTATACAGAAATAGTCAACTAACTATGCATGAGTTTCATTACTCCAAAAATCATCTATATCTCATCCAAAGTTCATGACACATCGAAAAAATGACCAACTGTGTTTCTCGACGTTTCATTTTCTTCGGAAAGCAATCCTACACGATGTGAACGAGGGAATTAAATTAGACAACACAAAATTTGGATCAAGTTATCAATAAAATAGTGACTAGATTATCGCTAAATTTCGACAACTGACCATAACTGATCACAGGATTTTTTTTTACACAGTTTCCCTGATTCACATGATGAAGAATTGCTTACGACAAGTGATTTTTCCAAAAAGTCAATTTTTCAACGTGTAATCAACTTTGGATAAGATATTAATGACTTTTGGAGTATGGAGAATTTGTTGAATCACGCTGTACCAGTCCCCTTAATAAGGATAGCTTTGCCTATTGGGCACTGAATTTTTATTCGGAAAAATGAAAGTAATCTCTGATCAAATATGAAGCAGACAGGTAGAGCGACTTGTTCAACAACTGGAGCCGCGACACTAACCGGGCCGTTGGACCTTATGTGCCCATGCTCTACTTGGCATCATGAATTTCTGTTTACTGATAAGCTCGTGGTGGGCACCTCCTGAGAGCTGCGCTTGAATATCGATTATATTATCAAGTTTTGCGGTAGATAAAATATACACCCGGAAAGTTTATGTACTGTACCTACCGGTATAACGCTCCAGAGCCGAAGGGGAGAGGATCATACCGTACAGGACGATAAAAATGAATTTTCAATTCAAATTTAACACCGATTCGAAACACCGAACACGATATTGATGACTAGACGTAGAATTTGCAGAAAGAATTACGCTCAGAGCCAAAGACGCAATTTTCACCCCGTCTCCCAATGACTGGTAAAGTGCGAGAAACCGCTAGACCGTCAATTCCAACGGTTCTCGTGCCCTCGACGGATCGTTGATTGATATTAATTGGAAATTTCTCGGCTCCACACGTCACTACCATTTGTTCAGAAGTTTGACCAAGCTTCGTGGGTACGGCTTACAGCTTTCAGTCGAACTACTGATTTTCCGAGAGTGGAGCTTTTACGCGTGTGTGATGTAATAATTCAGCAGTTTATGTATTCTGAAAAATTGTGGTCGAGGTGTCGGCCAACAGGTATTGAGTTTGGAAAAGAAATAAACTTCAGTCCGGAGATGTGGATATCAGTTTATATCGCCGTAAACTTGGTAAAAACAAACGAGATATCAACGGAGTTTTTTTCGTATTCTGGTTTGTTCGAGGTCGAAAATAAACCAACAGAAGGGGATTGCGAATGAAATTGTTGAATGGATCACATCTTCGCTTGGCAAAATGTCAAGAAATTCGTAGAACCTCGTGTTTTATGATTGGTAGAAATGGTTCGCAATAAATCTACATAACATTATTCCGTTTTTTTTTTCATTCGGTCTCCCCGAGCCTTTATCTCTTATCGGTATTCAGTATCATATACTCGCACGTGTAGGTAGGTGTGACAATGGGAGAAGGAACGATCTCAACAATAATCGAAAACCATAAAAATATTTATTCAAGATAAATTTACCTTTCTTATTCTTTAACCGTGGCCAGACCCGGTAATCTTGACGACTGAAGAGATTGGATAAAAAATTGTTCTGCATTTTCTCCACATTTTTTTTTCAAACCCCATTTTGATCAAAGTTTTAAAGAGCTACAAACGAGACCGTTTAACGTATACCAAAATTTTACAAGATTTAATCAAACGATTATTCAAAAGCATGCGGTTTAAAGCCAATGTATACTTTGGAAAAATTACCACTCAAGATTATTAATTATTTGTCTATAAAATTTTAAAATGATAAATCAACCCGTGTTTCGTAGACATATCTTAAAATTGGAGAGACTAGATGTACAGTTTTTAATTTTTTCCCGTATTCGCGCTACATTCGTCAAGTTACAGAATAAGCTGTTTTTTTTTTTTTTTTAATTCAAATATAGAGAATCGAGGGGGGATGAACCGATGATAATTTCAAAAATGAAAGTAAACGGTATGAAATGAGCGTATAGATTGAAGAAGAAAGGAGTAATAAAGAACAAGAACTGAATGAAACAAAATAGGTAGAGATTATGGAAAAATCTCTTCTTCTGTATAGTTGAATTCTAGACGGAATAATATTTGCATTGACTGTGAGAGATGATACTAACGAGGTGAAGTAATTGAAGTGTATCAATTGAACGATATTGAAGTAGGTAGTACAATTACGTAGTTAAAATGACGAGTAATATATAATAGAATAATATATCAAGATTGAAAGATAATGTAAAAAAATAATGAAATAAATGTATATAATAATCGATATAAAAATGTATAATATAGAGGTATTAAGTATAATATAGAAGTATAAGTTAAATAAGTAAAGTGATTAATAAATAAGTAGGTTAAGTGATTATAAAATAAGTGAGTTAGTGAGTATAAGGATCTTTATCTAATAATAATAATAATAATAATAATAATAAGGACGAATGAGAGTTTTAAGGTAGCGGTTTGCTTTTTTTTGGTACACTTACACACTCGCTATAATCCCAATCTCTCATAGTTATCTCCTTAACTCCTGCAAACACCCTCCTGCAAAATATCCTTGTTAAAAACTGGCTGTTTATTTTATTTCATTTCAGTTTCAGTTTCAGTCAAATTTTCTCTTTTCTCTTATACCTCACATCGTGCTATCTCTCTCGCTCTCTATCCCTAAAAAATTTCAATAATTTTCCGAAATTTTCACCCCCTCATGCGGGCGGTTCTCGATTCGGAAATAATCAATTTTGGTCCTGCGGGGGTAGCTGGTTCACCCCATCCAATGGAAAAATGGGCAATTTTGAAAATTGAATATTTTCTCATTACGACGAATTTTCTTTTTTCGTATATCAGTATCCATATTTATTGTACATCATTCGGTTTCCTTTATCGCGATGGATACCAGTTCCTTGTGGAAAATATCGTGTATGACGAAATATCTGTATGAGTAGTACAGACCCCCACGATAACACAAGGACCCCGTCTATAGAGAAACTGGAAAGAAACGTTCGGAACAATTCAACGAAACGACGCTGTTGTGTCAGCTGTATACCAATGTCGCAGAAGCACGTTTATCGGTGCTATACTAACGATAAGATCGATTCGAAAGCCTTCTTTATTACTGGTTACCAACTGGGTATACCCACCCCTGTTTCACTGTGTTCGGAAAATAGACGTAACCGCAAAGTAGGTACATGCTTTTCCCCAAGATCTTTCAACTTATCGGTTTTCGTCATCAAAAGCAGAAAAACAATCTCCGACCTCATCCGTCTTATTCGGTATCTTCGGAGTAGAAAATAGCGCGGACATGCGCCAGTTTTAACGATTGTATATTATTCAACCCCTAATAACC
Organism: Euura saliciscinereae; assembly: GCA_018420115.1. Classification (NCBI taxonomy): domain Eukaryota; kingdom Metazoa; phylum Arthropoda; class Insecta; order Hymenoptera; family Tenthredinidae; genus Euura; species Euura saliciscinereae. The sequence goes on from JAFFZH010016076.1 coordinate 26,528, forward strand.
AATTTCATTACTCAATCCTCGTTAGACTGACGCGGACGCGGTCTCGCCCGGTCTAAGTGCCAATTCCGATGAACCGTGATTCAAATCGATCCGATTGCCCCACTTTGCGAGGTGCAATTTTTAAGTGCATGAAATACGCGCGGAACTTGAATAATTGCGGGTCTGGAAAAGTGGATTTCGGGCCGATGTTTGATGAGTCAGAAGTATAAGTAACGAGCTAGCAAATGAACGGATAGGCGTGGTCAAAGACGGACAAACGGGCCAAAATACAAACAAACAAGCAAACAAACAAACAAACAAACAAACAAACTAGCAGACGAACAAACAGCAGTAAATAATCGCCCGTAACGGGACCCAAGTTCGGAGGAACCTTAAGCGAGCCTAACTCATCCACACAACCCTTTATCGCGGGGTGCGCGAGATACGTGGATCAGCTTTTACGGTTCCGCAACGGTGTGGGGGGCGGTTTTCGGTAGGGTCGAGGGTATAGGAACGGGGGAAACTCGTCTCCTCGAGTTAAACCACCAACTCCTGCACCCCGACTCGAAAGGAAACCTCGGCTAAAATTACACAGAAAGTTTAACGGCCTGGGTTACTTAGCTCCCTATCTGCAGCCTCCCTTCTCTCCTGGTGACAGAAAACCGGGGTGAGAACGGTCTTTATTAGGGTTAATAACGCGTCCCCGAAGAACGCGCGTTTCTATTTCGGTGCATTTCGCGGCACTATATGCGAAGCGACTTAAGCCCTGATGAATTATCAACCCTTTAGAGGACAAACAACGTCTGGAACCTTCTGCCGTCTGCTGTTGCACCACGGATCTATTCATCCCCCGTGAAACGGTCATTTCTAGCGTGTAATTCGTGCTTCGTAGACCCATATTTTAGGACGACAAAAAAAAACTCGGTGTTGGCTTATCATTGATTAATAACAACCCTTGGCTTATCTTCGCTCGGTATGCTACTAGCAGTTTGACAAATTGGTTTGATCGTCTTGGTCAGCGAACACGCCGTGTCAGAATCGTTGGATTACCGCAGGTGGTACTTTGGGACGGTGAAAAGATGAATTCGCGAACGCTGATCCTTGAACCCTAATCACAGGGGGGGGGGGGGTTAAAGCCAATACTTTGAAAGTCCTTACAGAGGTCAAACACACAGACACGTTGACTTTGACGTAATGTTATGCATCGACTCGTGAAAAAAAAAAAAAACAGAGGGAGAGCGAGGAAATAAAATGTAACACGATTTCCAAGTATAACAATTTGATGAAAAATGAAAATAAAAAACCCGCGGAGTGAGTGGCGGCAGGTGGATGTATGTTGTGTGACAGCCAATTCGTATGAAATTCGTCTGAAATGCCTGAAGCAATTTCTGAAATGGGTAAATGTAAAGAGATGAGAGAAAGTAAGGGAACAAAATAGGGGAGTTTATAAGGTATTGTCAGTCTGAGAATGATTCGACAAAATTCCGGCTTTTGATAAACCGTCCAAGACTCAGGTGGGTACCAACGTGAAAAGAAGGATTCTAAAATATCTCAAGTGTCGGGTCGTACCTGTGTCGCATAAATCTCACCACCCCGGCACATGCTCGCTGAGGGTTCATTACAAGTCGAAAATTCTTTCACGCGTTACCATGTAGGAAGGATATATACGGTGAAAAAGAGGAAACAAAATTCTGAATTTTATCAAACCACGCAACCCTCGTAATCACACCTCTATCCCCTTGAAAATCCCTGAGCCAAAATCAAGCCAGACTCTCTCAACTCGACCTAGTAAAGATTTGTAGTCACGGCATAAATTCGGGAATTTCAACCCTTCCATTCTCCTAATAGATTGGCGCACCCGGCCTCGATGAAGGGGTGGCTGCGCTGGGTCCAGGATACGCGCGAACCTCTATATCACCCCGTGTAACCACCCACACTCTCCTCGACGGTAGCATGTACCGTGAAGAATAAACAGGGGGTGGTCGTGCGGGCGTGTTTCCCTCGGCCCCTCGTCCTTTTATTTTTCTTCTCTCTATCCGCACCCCATCGAGCGACGGCCACCCCGCAGGTTGGAGACGATCTCTAAAAAGCCTTGACGATGGAGAACAACGTTCGGCACTCGATGGTGAATGAGCCACCCCGTGGCGAGCCTATACCGTCAAAGTCGAGAGACTCTAGATTTATATTGTGGCCCGAACGTCAGTCTCCCCGGGTTCCAACTGTTCGACGCTTCGCGGGTGGCTTTGCGCCTCGTGTCCACCTAGATTAGGTCCAGGCTTTTTACTAGGTTATACTATGAGAAATACGAGGATTGATGGTTTATTTTAGGGGATGAAAAACTTCCGGATGTTATTACACCGACTCGGAGGGTATTTTATACACCTGCGCGCAGCAGCTCGATGACTGGGGAATTTCATTACGTGTGTTAACGTAATTATTCCAAGTCTCGCCCAAGTTTGAATATACATTATAGCCAGGGGTACCCCGAATGCCGGGAATTACATTAACGACGAAAGCCTTCTGGACGGGGGACCGGTAACGTGCCTCGAACAAACGAGTCGCCTGGTACCAACTACGCAAAAACACGAAACCAGTAAAAGTATTGCCTCTTTATGCCCCATCCCCCATCCCCCCGAGTCCAAGAAACGATTTTCTCTTGATTCCACCTCAACCAACCCCCCCGCCTTCTACTCCGACGCTGCTAACCATTTAGAAAGTTCTCCAGGGTGCCTGCCTACCCCCGGCTGCAACAGCCGCAACTTCACTTCGCTTCTCAAATGGTTGCCAGTGACTGGTGGCCAAGCGACTGTTACAAAGGAGACATCCCCGTTGCTGCAGCACCCTAGCGATCACCAACTTGCTTCTCATTCTCCCTCTGTTCTTTATTCTTTTTTCCCTCGATTTAATTGCCGTGCAAAATTTTCCGAGAAATTCTTTAATCGTGAAAAAAAAGAAACGAAGAAAAATCGATGCTTCTGCATTCCGAGTTTATTTCTTGTTTTTTTTTTTGTACATTCAAGAAGGGAGAAAATTTTCGCGAATTATATGAACGAAACTCATAGAAATTACTGCAAGAGATGTGAACGAACGAATTAGAGCGAAATTGGATTTCCTGAATTTGGTTCGATCGAGTTAGACGATGTCAGGGCTAAGTGCGAGGGAGGGATGAGAGAGGTTGCAAGATCCGAGCACGTATACCTCCGCCTCGTGGGAATAGGAAACTTTATCGATTATACCTGTACCAAATTGACAGCGTCGAAATATCCTAAACAGACACTTGTTCGCGACTCGAATGAAAACAGTATCCGATAATCAAAGTTTGAGATTTTTCGTCATAGAAGAAGAAAAAGAATAAGACCAGCAAATACTTACCGAGGATCGTCTCGGCCAGATCCTTGATTTAATATAATTCAGTTAATTTAATTGCGGTAGGGCCGCGATAAGGCCCAAAGCTACTTTCCCTCATAACGATTAAGCGTTATCCCCCTCCACTATCAGGGAAAACCGCCCGTGCCCGTAAAGTTTTGAGGGTATATTCCACATTTCCAGCCCGCAAAACCCCCCAGCTACTCGACAACTGTGAGAACAATGATCGTGGTGGGTATAATTATTGCGGAACGGGGGTATACGGCTCTGCCTTTAAACTCTACGTAGAGTTTATGGTCTATGGCTTACAAGGTATCCATAACACAGAAGTCAGCCCGATGCGACGTGGAGTTAATTATCGCAGGACGTCCCTTTCCCGAGGAGGTCCGCTTCGAACCAGGCATTTCTGAGCGAGCATCAACGGCCACGGTTCTCGGCCCAATTCCGCGCCTCGTTTTCGAGGGGTTTCGAGACCTGAATCCAAATTGGGGTTCACTGGGGCGAGTAGGAATAACCGAAATTGACTATGTACCATTTTCGGAACCGAGGTATACACCGAGTAGTTCACAGAAATTAAGGGTGAAGTTACGAAAGGGTGCCGGTGGTTTCCAATTCATTTCAACTAAATTTTCATAACGAATAGTAATTACCCCTTGTAGCAACGGTGCGTGCGAGGAATTGTAATTTCCATACAGTTTCGGAGTATCGTACGGAAGTGCGGGGGTGGAAAACCCTCTTGCTTACCGGTTTCAGAAACCCGTCCCCGTGACTGACAGTAATACCTACCTGTGGGAGTAGTGAACCCGCTTATCGCCCGATAAAAACTTTCTCGAATGTTCAAATTTAGATACGGCAAGAACCCTCCAGCCCAGGGGCAGAACCGAGCAAAAACGTCACGGCGATTCTTGAATAAAAACCAGAATATACAGTATAAACTGGGAAATGTGATGCCTTTCGATTCGCTACAAATTATCATCCCATAGACATTATTGACATTTTTCAATTTTACAATGTTTTGTGTTTCCGTGGTCTGCACATTGAATATAAATATTACCGGAGGGTGGATGGTGCGTCTGGTTCGAGGGGTTGTTTCATCGTTCCATGCGACTGTTTACCGATGTTACACGGCCTCGGAGATACGTTCAAGTCCGAGGGCAGCCCCGGGGCTATTTTGATCGAGGTAGAAAAGATATTAAAAACCCTGACGAGGCACAGAAAAAAAAAGAAAAAAAAACACCGGCATGAGGGGAGTCGGAGGGCACCATCCAATGCCGATTGTTGACGTTTAATCTGTCGAAAGGTGCACGTGTGTACACATCCTCTGGGCATATGTACGCCGAGCGTAGATACAAGCGAAAAAGTATAATATGCAAACTCGCATATCGACTCTCCAACAATTTTTCTAAAATATTAATCAAACCGAACCAATCAAACACGCCATTACACACTCTAACCGTGTTCAGCGAACGAATATTTCAACACTCGCTCAAAATTTTACCGTTTTTATATTCGTTCGGATTAAAAAGCCGCAGTCGTACTCGGGTTACGTGGGTCTTTCATACATTTTGTACAGTGTATAACGTGAAAGGACTAGTTATCAATCATTCGACAATGGATCACCGTTTTTTTTTTATTTCTCTCATACTTTTTTTTTACATTTTTTTCATAGGAATCAATAAATTTTGTTCTTCTCTGAATGACTCCATTCATATATTAATTTGATTATGACGAAAAAATGTCAGTTTATTGGCGCAGCGTTTTTGGAGAAACCGAAGAAAACTAGACACTGTTCAAAAACTCGGACATGTCCTAATTTCGTATAGATAACTCTGAATCATTTCCGCGGGAATTTTTTTCAAACTTCTAGAAACATTTTTTTTTTTTTTTGTAACTGACACCCTGATTCTCTCACATCAATTAAAATTGTAGCAAGGATCGTTACTGTGATCCCGAGGGCCTCGAATCGCAACTATTGAAACATCCAATTAATATCCCATCCCACGATGGGGCGGTTTGATTTAGCGCGGTGTACATTGCAGCAGCAACGCCGACCCCTCCACTTGAACAACGTCAACGATATAGATAGTCGGGTTCGCGATAAGACCCTCCCGGTGTCGTGGACTGCAAGAGGACAACCTGCACGAAGTCACGCATGTAGGTATACATGGGTTGAACCGATAGCGTGGAGGCATGACGTGTACCTGAAGCTGGAAGTAGTCGATACGCGTAGACACGTAGACACGTAGACACGTAGGCCAGATGCCTTGCCTTGCCTTGCCTCGCCTCACCTGCACGCGTTTCCCAAGGCGTGCCTAGCACGCGGACAGAAACTCACTTCGAGTAGACTCCCACGACTCTGACACGGCTCGACACTTACCCCGGTAAACAGCAGCATTACAAAGCCGGGTAATCGGTTGGGTATACATCATTCGCGATAAGCCGTCTCTAGCTGCTTTGTGTGTCTCTTCCCTCGACCCCGACTCGAACCACCTCCTGTTTGCTAACTGGTTATAATCTGTCCTTTGTACCGGGTACCGCACGGCAATAATTTCGATTGGTTCAATCGAGGGCCCACGACCCGTGACTCAACGGTTTAATAATTAATCGGCATCGATCAATGATCTAGAAAATAGGTAGGGTGTGAAGTTCGCCCGCTCTCAGAACTTCTGATGGAAAATTCTATAGCAACAAGTGCTCTGCAATTCACCCCTCTATACACAGAGCGAGAACTATATCTGTATATCTAGGGGTGCGAAACACCCGACACAAAGAGAACCCACCGATACCTCGGTGTGTCTCTCACGACCAATAACCGAGCAATCGATCCCTCGCTACAGGCCGAGGCTATATTGTATAGTGTCTGCCGCACTACGAGACCAATTAGAACGAACGGAAATAAACGAGGATGGAAATGATCTACGACGTCAACTGCCCATTGTCGGTTCTCGATGCCGAATAATTGAACCGGTACTGCAGTTTTTCACGGTTCTTTTTTCATGAGATAAAAAGTTTCGTTGACATCGCCGGGCATCGAACCCTTTTGGTTGCGTTTTTAACCCGTAAGACTACAGCCTTTCGACCTTGAAGGGATGAAAGGAGCGAACATTGTATAAAATGGTGGTGCGGGTGTGTGCAGACCGCGAATCAATCTTCCGCGGCGTTTGAGGTGGTAGTCAAGTAGGGGTGGTCGGGGGGGTTGAAAAAGTTGGTCGGGAACGTCGCGTCGAATACTAATTAAAGACTCGCGGAATGAAATTAGTTAGTTGCGGGTGACAGAGAAGCGGGAAGAGAGAGCCGCTTATGATAATATAATAATACTTACTTAGCTCTGGGCGCTACCTCTAAGCTCATTATGCGTTTAGTTTGTAACTTGAATTGGATTCGTGCTTAACCCCCCCACCGGGTTCTCAACCCTCTTCACCCCCCGACGCCCTTCATTATACCCTTGGAGGCATACTAGTTTCGAAGTGACACGTACAGCGAACGATTCCTCCGCTTCGTCTGCTAGGATTTCTATTTTCCGGCACTAAATTACTCGGAAATGTAACGGAAGGTAAAAAAAAAAGCAATAAATTTTCTCTGTGTACGGGGGTTTATGGCGATATCGAATCACCGTTACTCGGTTATCACACGAACGCAAGTGACAATTATCGGGTCTCATGCGTGATGTAACTTTGCAGATAAACTTATGTGTGTAAATATAAACAACTGACAAACAGCCAAGGCAATGACGACATAGTATACAGTGATACATTCATAAACGTGTGGATTAATCATCTCTGAATTGAAAAACAATGCAAATTTGTAGAATGTTTTTTTTTCTTATCTCAAGAAAATCTCTTCATCCCTTACCTTCTGACTTTGGCGCCGGTGGTTTACGCGTCGCCCAGTTTGTGCGGATGCTGCGACTCCCTAACCACTGACCATTCATCGCTCCAATCGCACTTTCTGCTTCCTGAAAAAATAAATAAACATTCCGTTACGATTCTTTGCGAAAATTAGGAGACAAACTGGTTGACCGAAACTCGCGTCAGTCTCTGGTATCTGAAATGAGATCGTATTACGGGACAACCGCTGGTTAGAATGGTACGAAAAAAAAGAGAAACTAGCCGGACTACGTTTCTCTTAGGAATTTCGAAACTATTCTACTTTCTCGACATAGTTAATTCCCAAGAAACCGAGTACTTGGTAGAATTGTATCCCGGGCGACTTTAAGGCGGGAGGGGAGATTCGGGTGGAATCCAAATTACACTGTGGTAGAAGAGGAGGGCCTCCCGGTCCTCTGGCTGGTTCAATCGCGTTCCGGGGAACAATTCGGGGATTCACAATTCCGAAAGCTGACCAAATATACCATATGCAAAAGAATGAAAGAATATTCAGGAATTTCCGCAATTACAGCTGGGGACAATTCTTTTATCTTTGACTGTCACAAACCGTACGATTTCAAAGAAAAAAAAAACCAACATATTTTCATTCGAATTTTTGCGGATTCGGGACACGGTTAACCTAGACGGTCTTTATATAGCCTCGAGAATAATACCACCGAGATATAAACCCAACGGTGTTTGTATAGCGACTGGAAAAATCCGATACTCCGCATATATGGCTAGAAATAAAGAAAATATTCGTGGAATTTTTGCTTCCCGCAAAAATGTTTATATACTGTTTGAAAAGCGGTAGGGTGCGGTAGGTAGAAAATCCTCTACCCCGGTGCATAGGTAGCCGTCGAAGAAATCTTGAGACCTGCAGCCAGCGCTGCGCGACTTCTAACCACATCGCATCCAAGACACGGAAAACGGTCACGGTTCTTGTCCCACGGGATAAAATGTTTCCGATTCGAATTTCCATCCGAACGTATGACTCTGTATTTCCGTGGTTAGCCTAGATAGGATAGCCGAAAGCTCTGGATGGGTTCGACCGGAGTTAGGGGATGAAATGGGGGGGGGACGAAACTACTAGCACCAAGCCTCTCGACTCGAATCGATATTCCGCTTCTACTTCTACTTCTACTTCTACTTCTACTTGCACTTGTACGTCTGCTTCTCCACTTCCACTTCCACTTCCACATCCACTTCTACTTCCACTTGCATGAGCATTCCCCGGGAGGGACATACCCGCCGCTTTACCCACCTTCCTATCCCGTTGGTGGACGTGCCGTGCATACACCTGGCTAGCCAAGGACCCTGTTCCCCGCGTTCCGGGATCGGGGGTAGTTCCTGCGCGATTAGGACTAGCCGAAAGCGGTGGTTGAACTTGGACCTTGGTCAATTTTCGTTGGCCATGTGTCGCGTGAAATAATGAAGTATAGTCTGGGCGAGGATCGTTCGGCTGGCTGAGAGGGTTAACAACGGTGGAATATGGGCACTCGAGTCTGTGTTTACAGGTATTTTACACCCATCGAACGAATGGGAGGGCATGCACCGCACTGCACCGCGCTGGGAGTATGTGCCTGGAGGTAATACGCGGTGGCTCAACTGCCGTTCGGTAATACCGGGTCCAGGAAGTGTCTATTACGTATAGCAACGAGCTTTTACAGTGTTAGTAAATCCCGGAGCGATGTGGATGGCGGTGCAAACAGGGTCCAGATCGATAGGGGCATTAAAACGTACGGGGGACGACGTCTTCCACGAAGCTGAAGGTGGGTAATAGCGTCTAGGTCTGCATACCGAGACCGCAGACTGACGGGACGCGCGGTAGCCGCGTGAACTTGCGAACTGACGAACGAACTTACCCGCGGTAAGAGCCTGAAATAATAGGCCATCCTCCCTTATTCGATCCCTGATTTACGTCAGAGGGGGATTTTGTACCGAAGGTCGGGATATAAAAAGAATAAGGCGGCAGAGGATCAAGAGGCGACGAAGAGGCCTGGGCTAATAAAACGCAGGAGATAATGTCCTCCTGGAGAATGGCGTTGTAAAATATAAAGACAAGTTTCGATTTGGCCGCGCGAGAAGGAGGGAAGGAAGAAGATGAGGAGATGAAGAGGAAGAGGAAGGAAAGTACCTAATGGAGCCTAGGGCCAGGGCCTAACGCCTGACGTACGCGTTTGATATTACGAAATGCACGACGTTAAAGATCGCTGATAAAACGTCAACGTTAACGACGCCGTAACAATAGTGATATAATCATGCCAGACGCGTCGCGACGCTTAAAGATACAGGGCCGATGGGCCCCCGAGCTAGCCTGGCTCTTGACCGGGGTACACGTTACTAGACAAGAGAGCAAGAAAATTTATCACGCTACCCCGTCCCCGGTGCGGTAACTGCGCTAATTATTCCTCTACCTACCTACCTAACCTATTCTTTCTCTCTCTCTTTCTCGTATAACAGATTTTTTATAAGGATAACAATCACGCCGAGCGTGTCAAGGGAATTGAACGAATTTTAGAGTGCGGAGTGCGGAAACACAAAATCTACGGGTCGAAGAATATATCTCTCTGAATTTTTTGACGGACTCATTTTTACCGCGGTAATCATGAAAAGTAACGTCAAACAATAGAAAAACGATATGATACATTATTCATCTCACGAAAGCATCTTCTCTGCACAGTTTGAGACCCAGAAGATGTGAAATCGGACCACCCGTAGAGTTCATTACTTGCACGGAAGACAAATAAAAAAATAAAAAAAATTCGCAGGAAAGGTCAACTTTTTTTAATTCGAGAGGGTCATATCAACAGTTATAAAAATTCAAGCACTACTTTTATCTACCTATAGCAATTAAATTTGTTTGTCGTTTTATACCCTTTTTTGCACTGACTTCCTGATTTGATCGATTTTTGACCGAATGAATGAATTAATTTGACTCGATTAAATTTGATCGAAGGTTTGAACTATTTTCGATTTTCAAATATACTCACAGCTTTTTTGACGAACGAAACGAATCCATATCCTTTCGATTTTAGCGTCTGTGGGTCCCTGACGACTCTGCAATCCCTGAAACAAGACAAAGAAAAGAACATTTCGTGAGTATAAGAGATGATAAATTAACAATGTCTAAGTCATGAGATTTCTTTTCAAGGTCGAAATACGTTTATTCTACGAAAGACGAGCGAAGCAGACAGGGAGAGATCATCTTCATTGTTCGCCTCAGATTTCGCGCGGCACGCGAGACCTTTGTGCCGGGGCGGGAATTTGCTTGATTTGTTCCGAGGGTAGGATACGCGACGTAGAATCTTTTTACCGGTGACACAGACAGGTCAATTTCGACATCGGACATGTTTTCGCGTTTCGCGATATCCCGCCGGCTTTAAAGCAGACTTTACGGTATCAAAAATGTCGCATAGAAGCGAAAATGTCTGCTACACTCTGAAATCAGAGATGCAGGGAAAAGTAAGATCTCGATTTCCCTCGGATTACCCTCTGTACACACCGCCAATACACATTTGTACCTCTGCAAGAGGCACTTTACACAATACCGGTACGAGACCGGGGTACCTATTCCCTCCCCAAGAACGAACGAACGTAGGCATTATCGTTAAATCGATCCGCGAATTCGATTCGATTGCGAACAAGACGTAGTATAACTCCGTGTCGAGTACGCCAATTTCTCCGGTTCTGAGCGCTCGCTCTAAGACCACCAGGGTCGTGTCTCAGTTTCGCCGCTTGTAAACCGTTGCCTAAAGTCACCCCACACTTTCTCTCACATCCAAACGGCGTGGAATTATTTTTACACCCGAAACCATTTCGCGTTAGGAACTTGAAGATAAGGTTCTTTATCCAGATCCGCTTATCTGACCACACATGCAATTTCCGTTTTTGAGATGCAACTATGCGCTCTCGTCCACAATCCCAAGGGGGTGAAACCTTTCTCTCTTCAACAAGACATTCCGCGTCTCCCATCGCGGATAGCCGGGTAAAGACCGACCCCTAGAATAATGTGACGGTACGGTCGATCCTGGAGCGCAAATTTCTAGGACAGTTACGTCGTTCCTGGTCCCTCGGTTTTCGAGGTCGTTTGGTTAGCTGGGTGATAAGCATCCGTCCACTTTGGACCGGGTTAGGGAGGCGTATACCGGAGTACCGAGCTCGAGCGATTTAGCTTTAGCAAAAGGTACATGTTACGGTAGCGGTCGGCTTTAATCGATAGCGTTGGATAAGCTCTGACGCTTTTTGAAAATGTGATAGCATAAGACTGAAAATTACTAAATGTTGTCTAATAGTCGTCGTGCAGACGACGTATGCAACACTTTTTGACGTCTAAATGTTGTCCAAGTCAAAATGACACATTTAGGACATCTTTGAAATGAAAATGAAAATGAAAATGACTAAATGTTGTCTAATAGTCGTCGTAACGATGACGTATGCAGCACTTCTTGACATCTAAATGTTGTCTCAGTCCAAAAGATGTCTTGAAGGTGTCATTAGGACTTGGAAAATATTTAGACAGCACCATCCTTACGACAAATATTATACTACATCGAGACGTTTTGAGTTTTGTGCTTTTTGGGCGGTGATTCTTTCCCTCTGAAAAAATGCCGTGAAACAAGAAATGAAGAATATGTCTAAACAGAAAATAAGGCGGAGAGACGTTTTAATATCTATAAATTCTTTATCGTTCGTCGGCTATCCAAACCACCGTGCGGGGGTTATGTCCTGAATTATTAAATTCCGAGATTTATCGCGTCAATAACGTACACTAGGTATTAATTTACGATTCGCCGTTGGATAGATGTAAACCCGCGTGCCTCTGGTCTCTCCCGTACGTAACAGACGTGCTGGACAATTGGTTCGCCATTTGGCCAACTGTAGAAAACCTCCGCAAACTCTCAGCTGGTTCAGGTTCAGATTCAGGTTTTCAGGGGTCGTGCCCCATACCCCCCGTTCATACTCGGTGGTGACACGTGCCGATGGCGTATGAGTACGGTTTCAGGTGGTAGCGTCCACTACGCCCGAATCGACAAACTTCCATTGACCATTACTCAACGTGACTCGGGGTCCGACTTGCATCCGGGCAAATACCCCCGGCCCCTTCGTTTTGATTAATGAGAATAATTTGTCGGTCACCGCGATACGTACAGCGTCTCGTGAAACCGTAGGAATTCTAAAATTCAAACATCGCCCTCGTTTTCTCACCTCGCTGTGCCTCGCGCGGTGCACAACAATACTGGCTAATGTAAGTGCGGTGTAGGTAGGTACGTTTAATTGCCATTAGGCCGTGCACGAAGGGGACGTGTCCTCGCGTCACGCACGTCGCCGGCTAGACTCGACCTCGGTACACCAGTGCCTAAGTCATTGAGGGTGACTCGGTAAAAATTATTCACTGTGACCCCTGGCTAGTCGAGTAATTAGAGTCGTTTGTTGCGCGGGGATTAATTTGGTAGTTTTTAATTTGAAAAAAAAAGATTTTTTTGTTCTTGTTCTCATTTGGCAACTTCTGAAACGAGACTAAACCATTCTATACTGCGATGGATATAAACTCTGGAGCTCCGAGTACATTATGCGCAACTACCCCTACTAAAGTAGATGTATTGAAGGATCCTCAGGCTTCCCTTCGAAATTTCCCTTTGCTCAACAGGGGTGCTAATTTCGGCTGTCAGTTAGGGAAGACTTAATCGTTCGTGAGTAAGGGATTTCTCGGTTAAATTCTGAAACCCAACGAAGAGTCCAGGGATCGGGTACCGAACGTATTCCGGAAGTAGGAAAACTTTCCTTAAAGATAGAACGATAATAAGAATAGTACAACGGTTTTGCGTTCTATATGCAAAATATTTGACTGCCCAGCCCGTACGGTTCTCTACCCAGGCAACATCTTCTCCTTCTCTTCTTTTCCCAACTTTCGACTAACGGTGTTGCACAGTGAAGTTTTTTCTTGTATAGAATTGGCAAAATCGCGTATCGTCATGTCCCTCAAAATTGTTCGTCTTTTTTTTTATATTCAAGAGCCACAACTCATTAATAATGAGTGAAATAAGAGTAAAGAAAAAAAGTAAAGTAAAGTAAAGTAAAGTAAGTATAGAAAGAAAAAAGAAAACGTGAGCGTAAAAATCTTTGTGTTAGAAAATCTCGCGGTGGATCAGATAAGCGAGATCGGGGCGCCTATGTAAGGAAGGTGAAAAATGTTCCGGTGGTCCCTTCGCCCAACGCTTCATCAATCTCTTCTCTAATAACTTGGCAAACTGTCAGGTTGCTCGTTCGCTGTTGGGATACTCTAGTACGTCGTCCCGAAGCAAGCGGCGACGTTTCGTCTACGCGTATAAGTGACACACATCCCCTCTGCATTTGAGGAGATCCTCAAATCATCTATGTCTCTAATCGTGTAAGTGCTCTCAATTCGGTAACGGAGCATTGTTTGGTATGCCTGGGATTCGAGCGTCAGCGATCTTCGGGATACCGGAACCCTAGGAATCCGCCAGATATTCGCATATCGTAAGTGGCACCTGCACCGGCGTGCATAGGCGACAAGTGTCATAGATTAGACGCTTCGTCAATTAACGAAAGAGCGAAGAAAGTGGTTATAAATACACTCGGGGGTTTCAAAGCACGAAAATCGTGGAGGTGCCTGTCCGGAACAGCCTTCGAGGTGAAGGCGAGTTAACCGAGCGTGTTATCGGCTTTTGGTGCTTTTGTGCGGAGGCCAGTCAGGGACCAATAAATACGTTATTAAAATTACTGTAGTCTCCCCCGTCGTCCCCCCTCAGTCGAGTAAAATGGGGTATTTTGCAGTTAATTTTCCGATATCTCGGCAATAATCTCGGCTACGCCGTGGGTAGTTAACCCTTTAGGTATAGCCTATCGCCCCACTGATCCCGCACCCCAACCCCTGAAGCGGCGTTGCTACCCCAGCTACCGGAGGTTCTCTCGCTGGCTCCGTCATACGAGAACGTAACATTAATAACCCCGGTTGAATTACGAAAATTCGAATACAGCTACGGAAACGCAAATAGCTCTTTGCCTGGTACCTCATCTCACGTCGAGGACTCGGATACAGTCGGGGCCATAACCATAAAATTAGAGATTCGGTGCGCCGTTTTCATTTCCCAAAACGCGACAGGTTTTAACTACGGTATCTCTCCGTCTGAGAAAGGAAAACTGTTTTCTCTGGACGGCTGTTTTTTTGTTCATTTTGTGTTTTTCTTTTGTCCCCCCGTGTTCCGGGACTGAGTATATATTTGCGGAAGTCTTGGTCACGGGGGCAAAACCCCGCGAGTCGTGAAGGAATACGGGATAATAAAGCTCTCTCTGGTATTTCTAGACGTTTCGCGCGTTTCGCTCGGCCAAGAGCAAAAGTTTTCGCGCGCTGGTTGTAAACGCTGATTGCACTTCGCTTTCTCCCTCATCCCCCGGCTCCAGCCACCAGCCACCAGCCACCAGCCACCAGCCACCAGCTTCGAAGTCGTACCCTCACCCTCGCTCTCGGGTTGGGTCGCGTCGCCACGAGGACCGCGGGGAGCTAGGAACCGAGTTGCGGGCTCTGATTACACGCTCGATACGCTCCAAGCCCGTCGCTCCAGTTACACATACCTCTGGTTATGAGGATACACGTAGCGTAAATACGGAAATGCTGGATCCACGCAGGATTTCCGTTACTCGCCAATCGAAAGGACGAACCTCGACTCGCATGGTCGTTATCAGTGCCATTCAAAAAATCAATATTCAATGTAAGCTGGTCCCCTGCCAAAGTACCCCGAGACTGCAGAATAATCCCCGCGAAGGAGCATCGCGGTTTCTCAAGATGGAGCGGTATTACGGGAATCATTCAAGGGATGAAGGGAGCCGGATGGGTCTCGACCTTGACGAATATCGGTCATTCTTCGGTTCCTCAGAAACCGCGTGAGACAGCGACTCGGAGTTTTGGAAAATAAAATCTGAATTAATAGCGGTTGAAATTCAGCCACATATCATGTGTTTGTATAAGGTAATCGCGTCACGTAGAGAACGTACTTCGAAATGCACCTCTTGGCGTGGGTGGTATCCCACTCCTCAGACATCACGGAGTGTTTTCGGTGCGTGGGTAGGAGTTTATACGGTTGGAGTAAGGCGAAGTTTCCCGTTCGCTTCTCGGCCCGTTGGGATCGATAAGGATCGACGACTCTCTTTTCACCCGGAGTATAGCCTCGGAGTTGAATTCCTCCGGTGTATCGCGGATGAAGAAGATCGACGGATCAGCGGTTCCGGATGCGAGGCACGAATCACCGAAGCACGGGGAATAGATTCGGCTGCATTGCAGTTTACCGGTACCAAAGTTCTCTCGGTCTAGTCTTGAAACCTGTCAAATTATTTTACCCGCCCGGAATTGTGCCGCGGACGGATATTCCTCGACTTTCCCGTTCAGTAACGGAAAGGTCGATCATTGGTCGCGTGATGGTTCTATCTCCGAAAATCCTTGACCCGGGATTCTCGGTGGGTCGGCTAGACTGGCCCCAGACTCGGGGAGGTTAAAATTGTGCGAGATATAAGAGGGTATCTCACGTGAACAAACGAATTCCTTTTCTCACCCTGACCACCTGGTGCCACGTTCGTGTTTTCACACCGTGGGGTGTCTCGCCTCGATTAGACGACGAAAAAGAGCGCGGTGAGATTTTCGTTCTTTCCGAGTTCCACCATTCAACGGTTGATCCTTTCATCGAACCACCGTTAAGCGATGTTTGATCGTTAAGTGCCTCGACGAAAAAGTTTAGTGAAAATTTTCACCGACCGATAATGAGCCTGCAAGGAGAGCGGTTTTCCGTTGAATTAACGGCTCAGAAATCAGAATCTGGCGTAAAAGATCTTCAAAGTTTCTTAAAGTCGAATTTTAACACGTGGGCAGAAAAGTGCCGATGTCAGTTACCAGACAGCCTCTCGCCACAGTAGCGATGCGACACAAATTTACGTCAAGAGATTAGGCGTAATTGATCGAGGGTGGTGGATAGAGGACCTGCGGAACGAGCTGTGACCAAGCGGTCGAAACCGACGTCGGAATACTGCGTCACTCACCGTTATACGACCTTCTTTCCCTAGCTCTGAAAGATCATCTCTGGTTTTTTTTCATCCCCCGGCTCGAGGTTCGGGGGCGGATCTGTTCTATAATTGATCGTTCGAGGATCGTCTTTGGCAAAAACATTTAATCACCCTAACAATCGGACGACTCAATTACCGAAGGACCGCGGCTCCCGGTCTGTCTTTCGAATCTCTAATTTTATTCCAGCTTTTTTTTTCTCTCTTTTATCAAAGTATTTTTCATCCCTCGATATGTATATAGACAGAAATTCGCCCAGTCACGAGAAAGTCGATCGTGTAGACAAAAAAAGACTCACGGAGGTTCCCAATTTATCCAACGACCGATGTGACTTAATTTTGTTCGACTCCTCTTCTCCGAATATCTCAACCATCTTGGAGAACGGTACGTACCATCAAATTCTGGGAAAAACATTTCCGTCCTCGCGGTGTGTCCGAGAGAAGCGATAACGATGAAAACCATAAGTTTTTATTCACATTTCCGGGCAGAGAAAACTTTCGGAGCTATTCACCCCCCCTCCTTCTCTCTGTACATGTATAAAACAATAGAAACAAGATGTTAGTCGGAAAGGTGGGTGGAGGGAGGAGGTGAAGCTCGTGCTCTTCCGTCGCGTCCGTTAAAGTTGTGCGAACTTTTACCCCCTTAACAAGAATGGGGTGAAAGGGACTGCGGCTTGTGTGGCGAGGGAAGCCGGTTCACGTGTCCGCATGCAGAGGGGTAGTTTTGCAAGAGTGAAAGAGAAGGAGTAAAAATAGAGACAGCAAGAGGGACGGAGAAGCGCGCCTTTTAAAACACTTGGCGTACAAGTTAACTTTTATTTGAGCCAAGTATCAACAGGTATCGACTCTCTTCCTCAGTTTCTTTACCCCTATTTCCTTCCGTCCCCGTTTTCCCGCAGGCTAGAATACCGATACGATCACAGTTCCTACACGACACAATAATTGACGAAAAAGATGATCCTCTCCGCTAGATTAGAAAAATGACATTGCCGCAGCATTAGATATACTTTGCCCGTGATGAAAGGCTCGCGACGATCACCACGCGGTAGCTCGTGGCCCGTAGTAGATCGGGGATGAACCAGCCTCCGGCATATCGTCCCACGGGGATGTATTTAAATCTGGGGTCGATATATCCCGATAGAATAGCTCGGGTCCGGAAGCGGGGCTAATCCCCAGGATAATTCCCTCTGATCCCAGACCAAATATGTGTTCAACCAAGCCAGGATCACCCCTGGCCCGTACGGAGATCGCGGCACCTGAACCATACCTCCGATACAGGTGGCGCATGCCCTCTGGATACGTCTTATCTGCCCTGTACATACCGCGCGGTGCGCGTGAATCATATGGGATCCGAGAATGGGAATTGGTGGATTATACATCATCCCTCGCTCTTTCTTCGAAGCCCCTTCGGAATGGATGACGTTGTCAGTTCTAAACGGTCACGATCACAGCCCTTATCTCACCTCGTTCCGTATTCGGACTCGAAAGTAATGGGACGAGTTCTCTCGGTTCGTTGTACCGATTCGCATCATCAGTTTCCTCGCAGCACGGGCGTTTCGCGCTTTCCGCATCCCCGCAGGGTCCGCTTGTATCTCCAAAGCGCTTAATCCTCCCGCACCAATTCGGGCCGGGTCGGTGCCATCGAGATCTCGGTTCGACCCCGGTGTGCTTAGCAGTGCATTTGACCGTCTGTTACTCGATGCGCGGAACCAGATGCCCCGGGGACGTTCTCCAGGCGGCGCTATAACTCCCGGGACCCCCTCTTTCCCTGTGAAATTACACGGATCGACGGACGTGGATTTACCTGTTAAAACCGTCTATGCAGTCGGGTTTTATGACTCGTTTCTTTAAATTCTGGGATAGCTGAGACCCGGGCGAGCGTGGCAATCACCATTGATTTTTAATAAGTCAACCCCCGCCCTCCGTCCCCGCGTCGCAGGGGGTGAGGCCAAGTCGTCTTTATATATGAGATATTCCCGGTCCCCGAATGGCTCCGGGTACAAATCGACTCTGAGATAGAGAGTGCTAGATGGAAGTTGGTGCTGCGAGTCGAGTATCACGTGTACGTTATAATATGGCGAGAATTTGTCATAATTTTTTCACCTTTTTCAGGCCACTGGCTGATTGGGAGAGTGGAACTGTGTGATTTAGGGGTGAAACGGCACGGAGGCGGGAATTACGCCGCGCGAATACTTTGCATATAAACCAGGACCAGAACCAAGGCAGGAAGCGCTGTCTGGTACTTTTTCCTCTTCCTTTCCCATTTCCTCGGCTCGTTTTTTTCTTTATTTTCACAATTTTTTTCTTTTTCATATAACTGTTGTATATTCTCCCCTCGCGACTTTCCACAGCACGATTAAAAGTGAGCAGAGACGGAAAAGCCAAAGACGGCCCGCCCCGTCCTAAAGGGAGAAGAGGGTGCGAGCCTTACCAGGCAAACGTTTTATCCCTCGGGACGGTCCGACGCGATCACAAACCCCTGCCCTCAAAGGGTCACAATGAAAGAACGAGATCGAGGAGAGGAGGAAGAGTAGATATAGATTGATTGATTGGCCGATTGATCGATGGCTTTATACAGTTGAAAAATAATTTACCGCTCACCGCTGGACCAATGCGATCCTGAGAAGAGAAGAAGAAGAAAAAGGTGGTCGAAAAATGTCAGTTCTGTACGATCAGTTTCACTTTCCGTGTGAAAATCGACCCACTATCCCACTTTCGGTGAATCCAAGTCCCTTTTAAAGTCACGTAGACTATATATATGTATAAGAAATAAAGTTGACTCTACCCATGTCCGAAGGTTTCTCGCATGGGTCGAATTACTTGATCAAGAAATAGAGTCACTTTTACGCGTACGAGATTGAAAATCTAATATTAAAACGGTCCACGGGCAGTAGATCCAATTCTGTGAATCGAACTTTGGGCTGGTGTAAATTTCCTTCAGATGGTTTATTGTCATTGCGAAATAGGATTTACGACGAAGTATAAACACTGTCCGCGACCACACTACCAATTTTCTATCAGTTTCGCGAAGTTGATTATCTCTAGCACTTATAATCTATCGAATTATTCGATCAATCGCTAAAACTTTACTCGATTAAAGCTCTGAATATAGTTTTTCATTACTCGAGAGGACCAGGTACAGCGGCTTCCTGTTAAATTACATACGTCTAAAATCAATTCAAATCATGTCCAATAAGATATTATCATTAAAAACACTTGTCGCAAGTTTGGAATGAGCGATTTTAGACATTTTTCACTTTTTACCAAGTTTTTCGTGAGATTTGAATCAGTGATCTGGTCATTACTTCTTTCAGGACTGTTCATTCCCAAATCTCTATATATGTAACGGACTCGTCAAAATATTAATCAATTTCGAACACGTACTGGTCTCATTAACTGTTATCAAACTGATTTTCTTGGAAAATCAAACTGTTTGTTTCACTTCGGTTCATGAGCAGTCGAAGACTGTTTCAACCAAAAGGTTGTGCACCCAGCAGGTACAGGGTGCAAATACGAATGCAGTCTAAGAAGGTGCACGAGGAGTAAGTCTGGCGTGCAGGGCTTTTAGAAGAATGAGTAAACCGGGAGACCGGGATGAACGTGGTGGGTTTGGTTTTCACCCCTCGCCCCTAGTTTTCGAGTGTTTTCGTATGTCCCCCGCAGGAAGCTTCGCTTACCCGCGTGGTTGTTGGCGTGGATGGATGAGTGGGTGTTGCGATAGCTGTACACACAGGGCACCGCACCCTTGTCCGATACTCGGTCTCCGCTGCGGTCAACCCCGTGCTCAGGTCCTCGCCCGCGTCGTGTAATTGTTATACACGAGCCTCGGAGGGTGGTACGCGTGGCCAAAGTGCGTTTGAAGTCGGAAACGAACACCCCACAAAACCCCGAAACCCTTTTTGAGTGGGTTCAGAAATCCGACGCCTCTCATTCTCGAGGGCGAGGGGAGCTTTTGATAATATTTTTCGCCCTCTGACTGAATCTTTTATATTAAATCACATCCCGGATTCGCGATGCCAATTCAAACTCCCCTAACTCGTTTTCCAAAGTTTCTTACTTTTCTAGTTGCTCATTCTACCGGTGACCGCGTCTTAATTGTGGGTTATGAGATCATTCGCGCATTGCGGAATAAAATCTCCGAGGTCCGTTTAAACCGGAGCGAGGTTTATAAAACTTGTTAGTTTACTTAATTTTTTTTTTCCAACGCTCGCGTTATTCTCGTCTCTCACTTTTCCTTAGCGCAGGCACTGAAGCTGCGGGGTTGAAACGACTCGGACGAACCAGCCAGGGGTACCTATAGACATACAGTTTCCATTGCGACGACGGTACGTACTTACAATTAGACAAACATTATACAAATGTGAACCGAACCCCTCTTCTCTTCTCTCGCTTCGGTATACGACCCGCGGCGCAAATGGGCGAGTAAAACTTTCACGCCAGAGCTGGTCCCACACCGGGGGTACACACTAGGGGTAGGCAAAGTAGCGAGAATCGTCAGGCGAGAAAACCCCGTTTCGCTTATGCCATAAACGGTCGATCACGGAACGGTGAATTTTATAATTGGCAAACTCCTCGACGCGATGCGCTTCAACTTTTCGTGAAATCCCACCGAGTTTCTATCACGATGCACCCAAAAAGGAGTCTGTGACTCGACCAATTAACGATATACGTGCTTTTTAAATCCCTCAATAATCGCGGTTGTTCGAACATATGAAAAATATCGTTAACGAAGACAGAAGCGCGATATGGTTGTTAGTTTTTTTTTTATTTTCATTTTTTGCATCCTTCCATATTGTAAAATCTGACGGAAGGATTACTGTCCGTGTGATAACTGAGCACTGCACGGTAGCAGGTATCGAATTCGGTAGAAAAATAATGGTCGAATTAGTGGTTTTATATTCGAAATAAATAATCCCCTGGTTATTCTGCGGTGAAAATGGAGAGTATTCAAAATATTGAACGATTGAAAAGTTGGCACGAATTAGCCTCGTTATCGAGGACTTATCCCGACCGAGTGACTTTAAAATGTGTTGAAAAAAAATGAAAATAAAATAACGTGAGATAAAAAAAAAAGCAAAATATATAATCTAGGCAGAGCGAAACGAGAATATCGTTCACCACTGGTGGTGGTGAACAGCCGGCAATAAATACAGACCGCGATTAGATCGGCCAGTCAGCGTTTTCGCTCGCCAATATAATTCGCGTAAAATATCGCCCACCCGTTCCACGAGGCACCTCTTTCCCGTAGTATGCACACCTCCGTTCGTTTTACCCCATGACGCTGCACCCTCTTCTGCGTTCATTTCTCAATCGGGTCAAATAAAAATCGTACAAAAATATCAGCAGTCTTTGCGAGCATAGTAGCCATTAGCGGGGTTCAGATTGTACATCGAATTTCAGGCTATTAATTTTTTCTCATTTTTCTTCTTTTTTTTTTATTCAACCGGGTCTCGCCTCTTTTCGTAATGTTTTATTTACTAAAAATTAATTTTAATGAGAGACTCGCCAGCTGCCACCCATCTCGTCACCTTAATTCCATAATATACGTCGTCTGCCCCACATTTTCTTTTTGTCTGTGTGATGGGTTGCTAATTGGTTCGGAGATCTGAATGGTCCAGGTGATGTTATTTTTGGTAAAAAATAAAGGAACGAGTGAGGGGTGGGAGGAAAAAAATTGGGGCGACACCGGGGCGGTCATGGCTGCGAAGAAAGTGGCGAAGACTCTTTACGGGTCGTGGGTTTCAAACTGCCCCCGTGATGTCACACGGAAGAAACAAACGAGATTCTAACGACAAAAGTTGCCCGGAGGCTGGGGTCGAACTGTTAGGGGTGCGAGGGGCTCGATGGGCGTCTTCTCATCTCTACGTGTCTCTCGGGGCGAATCGGTCCCCGACCAGAGACTCGAACCAAGAACCTCAGTCGGATGGGTTGTATCGGTCCCTCGCGATCACGCGGGGTCAAAGTATGTCCAGTTTCTCGTTGCAGTTGGGAAATTCTGACGCGAAGATGTGGTACGGGGTGGTAGAACAAGGTCACGACCCCGGGAAACGCAAATAAAAATAATAAAAGAACCCGAGGAGGTGGCGAGAGCGGAAAGCAGAGACGAGATTTTTCAAAACGTGAAAACTAATATCGCGCCTTGGAGATCCTTGGGGTGTGAACATTCGCTCTTTCCCCCTTTCCTGCTTTTCTTCTGCTCGCTCTCTCTTTTACACTCTTTCTCGTATTTTATGAGGAAAGACTTTTACCAGCTATACATCAGAGGTTGCCAAACCGCGGCTCGTGATTCAACCCTTTAAGTGTCGAGCGACATAAATCGCCTTTGTCTTCTTTTGCCAATATCTTACTTCCGTGTGGGTCCGGATAAAAAATATCCAAGACAAATTTTCGAGCTAATAAAATTTTCTACAAAAATCTTCCCAACACTTTTCCACGTATAATCGACCGTTAGGAAGATATACAGAGTCAAACGTGCGTCACTTTCGCCGAAGGGGTTGAAACCTTAAACTGAAAGACTTTTTCTTCTCCTATGTCTCGCCGTATAAAAATGAAAAGATGTAATCTCATCGTGGTTTGAAGTACACACGCTCGTATTTCATGCATGAATAACGAGCTCTTTTTCTCTCTTTTCTTTTTTTTTCTTTTCCTGTTTTTTTTTTTTTTGTTTTTTTTTTGCACAACTCGATTATAGGCGCGAGTTGTAACGCAGCTAACAATAACTTTGAAGACCACCCCTTGTACGTAGAGGCATGCATGAGCGGTCTAGCATATAATCACCGTTGAGCAGGCTCGGCTAGCCTACTGCCTAGATAAAGAATGTATGCCTCACGTGTGGAGCGCGATGTAGAGAATGAAGCTAAAAGCTGAGTTTTTGCAAGAATACATGCAGAGTTGAAGAAAAAAAAATAGAAAATTAATTGGAACAATTTTGGAACTGACAAGAAGACTTTTGGAGCGAAAAATGAAATCGTCTAGTCTATAATAATTCAGCAAATGCAATCAAGAGAGAAAGAAATTCGAAATTAAAGCGATGTTCGTCGGTCGATTTGGTAGTCCTTAGGAGAATTGCTAAATCGACGGAACTAATTATGGGGCGTAATTGGGTACGACACTCAGATTGAATTCTGCCAGTTGCGGATTTCGCGGTCTGAACAACGCAACGGTACGACGAGAGTGGCTACGCCACGCTACGGTACGTTCCGCTACGTCCGCGGACTACGCGACTACGACGTCGGTGGCGACGTTGGTGCCGTCGGCGCCGGTTTGGCGCCCCAGAAACAAGGGGCTAGGTAGTATTTCGATCGTGCCCGACAGCGGCTCGGCGTCGCCTGGCAATTCGGATTTTCGCAAATTTATCCGCTTCTGCTCTCTAGACGATTGTCCAAACGGCCTCCCGTTCCCGTTCTCCAAGGATAGGTTAGGATAGGATAGGATAGGAAAAACCGTAGCCTACGACCCGGAGTGCGACCGGCTTGCCAAACCACGACGTACCCACCGCGGCCCGCGACCAAATCCCGCAGCGAAAGAACCTCAACGGTCCAATCGGCACTTCGCTACGTATCGTCTAACCCGTTTTACCGCTCGAGATTCGTTCGATGAATAGTTTCAAGAGCAGTTCTGCTAAATATCAGCGAAACATATTGGGAAACTTTTTTTTTCTAGTGATTTGAATACGTGCAATCCACGCATCTTCAGTGACGTGGCTAACTGGAATTGAGGCGAACCAGGGTTTGCACGGTTCGGAAGTTTTTAACCCTCGAATCGATCGACCAGAAGGAGATTTCTTTTTTTTCAGGGATGGGATGCCGTAACCAACCGGCCCCCGGACGTCGGTTAAATACTGAAATGACGGTACGCGCGCCTTCTGCACGTATGAACGCCGAGGCCATCAGGCCTGGTTCGTATAAATGCACTCGCGGTGCGGGACGAGTAGGTGTGCAGTTGGATATGCGGGAATCTCTTTGTGACTACATCGCGAATGAAGGGGGTGAAACCGTATGCACCCTGTGTGTGGATGCTGCCGAGCACCTATCCGCGGCCAAGGGATGGCGAAGCTGCCTATTTGCACGGAACCCAATGGTCGGTTCACTAGCGAACTGGCGCACACGCGTTACCACCTTTTTTGAAAGCCGATATGCGGGATATGGCCCCCCGACCACCCGAGCCCACCAGGTTCGGCTCTAAACGTCAAAGGCGCGCG
Source organism: Euura saliciscinereae (assembly GCA_018420115.1). NCBI lineage: Eukaryota > Metazoa > Arthropoda > Insecta > Hymenoptera > Tenthredinidae > Euura > Euura saliciscinereae. The sequence continues at coordinate 51,011 of JAFFZH010016076.1, forward strand.
ATTCCGATACCGGGAATATTTAAATCCACCGTGTATTTCAAAAGCCCGGAGTTTACCTCCAAAGACGAGCTCTCCGTCCCCTCATAAAAACCCTACGACCAAGGGACCCTCCACCAACAGGACAGAGAACAGGATATCGAAGAGTGGACGCGTCGCCTTGACCGGCCAAAAATAGCCAACCGGGGTATCATCTGTGTCACTTTTGTCAGCAATATATTATGTCTGTATGAGGGGTGGCTTTTTCTCTGTCCCGGAGAAGGCCGTTGGTCCAAATCACCTGATTCTTCTTCTTTTTTTTTTATCCGTCCGAACGTCACGTCCAAGATATTTCTTAGGCTGGAATTATTATTTTTCATCCGAGTAAAATAAGTCTGAATTATTAAATTCCAGGTCATGTCTGCAGACTCGTCGTGAATACAGCGCAAAATTTTCATGCCTATCACAGCGAGGCTATGATCTTTCGGGATTTAAAGAAAACGCCCTAAGAATCCGAGATCTCGGATCTCGGTAGAAAATTTCTCAAAATTCTTTGTCTCCGTCCGAGGTCTGAAGATGCGAACAAGCAGCTTGAACCGTACAAGAGACGACGTATATGCGCGGTGAAAGTAGTATACATATCATTGTGCTGACGAGTAGCTTGAATATTTTAAACGGACAACAGAAGGTCTCGTCTGGTCGTAGCTCGACCCGAAAGTTGGCCTCGAAAGAGCTTTCCTCCGGTAGTTCTTCCCTCCATTTTTCGCTCCCTTCATCCTCTACCGCGCGTTTCCACCGGTTCAGGAAGAGCGGCGAGCTTCTGGTGTCCGGTTGGCTGAACACCACCAGGATATGGCAGGGAGGTTCGTGTTTTTAGCGTTCTTTTATTTTTTGTTCATCACCGTCTAACGAGCGAGGGGAAGAAAAATCTATTGACTATTGTGAGTTGAGAAATTCTGTTGGATCTTGACGCGGTTAGCGTGAGGAAAATTCTTGGTTGAGGTAAGGCTGACTCGTGAACTCGTGCACTCGTTCTTCTTTGAACCTGGGGGATATTTGTCTCCCCACAGTAGCATGCGCTTCTGGGCAAATTGGAGTTTCACCACCTGCAGAAAACGGGGGGCTACCCAGGCATCTGTCCGTTTGAAGTACCGACAATTTCGTCGTTCTCTTCTTGTTGGTTGAATCTAATCTTAAGTACCCACTCAACCACCTATTTCAACGAAATATACCTTATTCCCAGACGGTTCCAACGTTGACAAAAACTTTTTGACACGACATAAAAGGCTCCGGCTCAATTAGTTTTGCAAATGGCTCTGTTAGGTGTATATATGTATATATAACTTTGCTCAAGAAAGAGAGATCTTTATCAAAAGGTAGGGGAAGAAGAATGCTTCCTCTGCAGCTAACTCACTCCGAAAAGTATGATTAACTTCTTCATCCCCTTGTCTGATCGCAACGCGATGATATAATAATTGAGATCTGTCGAGGTATAGTCCGGCCCAGTCCGGCGAGAGACCCACCCTTCGGTTTTCATCTTCGTTGCTTTTGTGATCAGAGTTTGTTCATTAGCGTTTAGCCCCTCTTCCGGTATACAATTCCTCGCTTAATGCCAAAACTCTCTTTTCTTCTCGCTCCTCTCCTATTCGCCATCTCGAATAACGGAGAAGGAGAGAAAATTAAAGCTTCACCGGGGGTCCGGGGTCAGTTTATCTCCTACTGAGGTGGTAGAGCACAGCGTTGTGATACCGAGGCAGGAAGGAAGCGGAGAGAGGAAGATTTAAGCCGTCGACAACGCTAACGTCTCAAGTCCAGCTAGCTGCACGTCCGTCGAGGGTGGAAAATCCACCCCGTGTTACCTACTGCATACACAGAATTCGAGGGTAGAGTGGAGAGAAGGGCATGATAATCTTGAGAGGCGATAAATCAGGTGACCGCACATTCGCAATCCCCGCGTGGCACGTAACGACGACGACGCTCCACGGACCGGATCCGGGACTGGTGTCCCCGAAACCCGGAAGTGACGTACAAGATTCCTCCACAATTTCCTCAGGGTCGTCTTATCAGCCTCCAATACCGATTCCCGCCAGGACGGGATCGACAAGACTTCAAAGGACCGTGCGTGAAGTGTTTTCGGATGGTCCAATTTCTATCTGACTAGCTATCTGACAGATAGAGCCAACAGCCGTCAGAGTAGAACTTTCTTCAGGCTGGTCTCCAAAGGGAATAGGAAACGACGTGCTCCGAGGTTGTTCCGAGAACGTGGGATCTCAACCGGCTTCAAACCTTATCAATTGACGGTTATTATGATTGTTATTTCGTTTTTTTTTTCTTTCCCTTCGAACTAAATCACTGTGATATAAAGTTTGGAATATATAGTGGGGTTGTATTAAAATTTTCTCAAAGTTTTAATCTTTCTCTGTAGTTAAATATTAATATAACGAAATCTCGGGTGCTGCACCTCTATCTATGTCATCGTCCTCGTTGGGAGTTGGAGAGGGGGGGATTTCCGAAAGTCTCTAGAGTCTCGGTTACACTTTGGAAGATGATTCTCTTTTCTCTCTTTATCTCACGCCGAGTCTAGCCCGGACGTAAAATGAGGGTGAGGGTAAGACGGTCTCGCGGTAACGACGCCTCCGTGTATCATAAGCCGGAGGCTGCTGCCTCGTCTGGCCACGAGGGATGGAGAGAACCACGGTGGTTCGTGGAGCTTACTTAGCCGCCATTTAAACCCGAGAGCGCAAGCTTTCGTTCGCTCTGGCCAAGGGAGCTAAGATCGAGCTTGCGATATAAGCGACGCCAAGAGGTCAAACGAGTCGCGGGTGCAGTCCAGAGGTACGAAACTTTAAGGCGAACAAGCTCAAGTATCGACGCGTCTACCTGTGACTCACCCCGCACGTTATACACCTCGGCGTGAAATCGGAATCTACCGCGGATTCGATGAACCGATATGAACGTTGATTGGTTTTACCCGTAGATCTGCAGAGAAGCCGCTTGCGGTAGGCTGGATTCAATTTTGGAAAATTTCGATATCGAGACACATTTTTCGTCCCACCTCCACCCAGAGAGAGAGAGAGAAAGCTGTTCGCGTTATTGAGCTTTAAACGTATCCAGCCCATAAGGTGATCGGCCCAGTTATTGATCAGTTAACGAAAGATTGACGTTCTTTTTACTTTTTTCGGTCATATCGTGTCACGATATTGAAAATTTCTGTTTTCCATTCCATAATTTTGATAACCCTAAACATGATAATGTTCACTTTTGCCCAGAAGATGATGTAAAAAATTGAGGTCTGTGTTATTGAACGCTTTTGAATCAATCTGAATCCATTACTCTTCTAACCTAATATCGATTTGATTTATTTGAATCATTTCTTAATCTGCATTTCGAAAATTGAAAACTGAGCTTCCACTTGCACGTATCTACAATCAGGGAGCCAAAAAAGATAAATCGAATGAAAATAATTTGTCATGAAATATGTTGAGTAATTGAGACAGTCTCATTACCTTATTTGAACTGATTGGGGGTAATCAAAAATATTTTTTTAGACACTTTGATATCGATTCTTCATAAATTTCAGTCTGATTTCAAACGTGGGTAAGGGATGTGGATTATCTAGATCAGACACGTCGCCATTCACGAGTTAACGTGCAAATGAAAGAGAATTTATCGCGTAGTTTACGCGAGACAATACCATTTGAAATCTGTATTAGTCTCGTGATTTTGGGATGATTAAAACCGTAGGTAGTTTGATATCGTATTCCTACGATAATAACGGGATAGCGACACGTCAGTGTATAATAATTAGTGTGACGGGACGTGGATAATTATGACGAAGGTACGTATACGGTTCACTGGCGACCCACGGTGACACGGCTGTGCTCCTATAGCAGAGACAAAGCCTTGTATTTTCAGAATGAAAAAAAGCCCCGGTTCTCGGTTATCAGTGAATAAAAAAATGAGTACAAAAAAAAATATGCCGGTATAATCAACGGAATAACGAATTAGGTCGGTATCGACGTCGCTCCCTCAATTTCAGAGATACGTCTATAATTAATACGCGATGACAGATGATAAAACGCGGGCCTTTCGAATTTGAATCACAAATTGGGAATAAAAGGTTAACCCTTTCGAGTGTAGGCCCTCAGGCACCGGCCGATATTACGGTTCTAAAAACCTCCTGCGGGGCTTGAAGGGAAAAGGATGAAATCGCCTCGATGGTATTTATTTTTTATTTCCCTCTCGCCAACCTGCCTCCTTCGTGTAATTCTTTTCAGTTTCATTTCAACCATTCGAATACCGGATGCTTTTCCGCCCCGGCCTGTGTGCAGCTCCGTAAACAGACGAGATTAATCGGGTACATAGGTGCCTAGGCGGTGGCCGTACATACCGGCCAGAGCTGGTGAACGACGAGCGGACTGAGAAGGACGAATTTGTCCTCGTTATACGCTTATACCAGCTCCGCCAGTCTCGTACTGACGTTGAGTCAGTATTCGGGGTGGAATCCGCTCGATTCCTCCGGGAACCAGACTCAGACCAAGACCACTTCTGCCCCCGTCAATTCTTACTCGCGATTGTAACCCGGCCAAGGGACGGACTTATACCTAAGGTTTTCCGGAATGAAGAGTCGCCGGTAATGCGACAAAGTCATGGCAAAACTTTAGTTTAGAGCTAGACTGGCGACCGTCGCCACAAAATCGCTGCCACTTACTGGTTACTGCTGCAGGCCGAGGCCAGGTCTGAACCCGGTCCTATAAGCCGGAGGAACGTGGGAATCGATAACGAGAATAATATAGAGACTTCGGTTCTAAGAGTGAGATAGAGAGAGAGAGGAAAGCCCGGAAGTCGAAGGTGCCGATATCCGCGAGCAAAGAGGAGCAGAAGCGGGGAATGGGGATGGTAAAAAGTTGAATCGGCGGGTTGAAAAAGGAAGCTGAGGAACGAGGGCACTACCGCACTGGTAAGTATGGGGCTGAGCTTCCACCGGGTTTCCAAGGAAGTTGGCGCGCGCCTTCGACAGGATGCGATTCCTTATTTTTCACCGGGCAACTCCAGAACCAGTCGAGATTCTTGCAGAGATTTGTTCGTTAAGCGCTGGTCGAGTCTTTGTAAAAGTTTCATACGCGAAAATTCCACTCTGCACGTTCGTCTGCATATGGGCCTTCCACCCCGCTCGATTAAGCTTCGATTTTATGCGGAGTGAAAATTCCGTCATTTACCAACCTGGTGGCCCGAGCCCAGACGTTACCCCTCATTTAAAAAATTCCCGCATACCACACAGCTTTAGATGTATCGGTGCGATAAAGAGCCAAATTGAAACTGGTAGGCATACCCAACCGGAATTCACCCCGATCCTGTTCACATTGATTATGTGCGCTCATGCGTCGAACCAATAGCCGTTTCGCAAAAATAGGGAGAAAAAAAGTTGGTACTGCACAGTCAGTATCGGGGCCAAATCTGAAAAGCTACTTTTTTCTCTTTTATCCGCCCAAGCTGAAGAGAAGTTTAGAAAATAAGGTGGAGTTGAGGTTCTTTCTACTTTTTTCAGTCATATCCATAGGTAAGATCTCCAAAAATTTTGTTTGGATGTAATTACGCTCTTCATGAAGTGATTGAAGAATTGAGATTCAAATTATTCATTTGGAACTGATGATCTCGGGCTTATGCGCGGAAAAATGAGATACTTAACGCACGCCACAGAGTCTTCAAAACTCAAACTTTCCCTTCTACGACATGTAATTCAAGTTTGAAGTCCGGTAAAATCTGAATGGTTCGCAGGGCAAGCGAACAGATAGTAATGGCTCGTCCAATAACTGAGACAGGGTCACTAACCGGTCCGTTAACTTTATTGTCAAACTTTTTAGATGCCGAAAAAGCGGGATTCCCGAAATTACCGTGATTCGAAAATGATTCTCGAGGAAGACAAGACGGGTCTCCAAGTTCATCCCGTGAACGGCGAAACTTCAGGAGCAGGTTTACGCCGTTGTAGGTCTAGCTGGCATTAATCGAGAATGATTGTACCGCAAAGACTGGGGTGTCAGGGTTTGGGGGATGGAGAAGAACGGAGGGAAGCGTAGCAGAGAAGAGGAGATCCTGTAAAAGCAGAGTCGTGCGGAAGGTCGATACCCCGCTGAGCAGGTGAATAAGGGTTGATATTCGGGCACAACTCTTGGCCAGAGTCTAATAATGGCGTACAACGCTTGGGATATTGCCGCGTCTCGACGCCTCACGCAATATGCCTCGCCTTATCCGGTTAAGTACTGTTATATTGTCACCCCAAGGACGGGCTAACTCATACTTAATAAGAAACTGTAGTGGACTTACGAGATCTCCCCGAAAGGGGCGAAGGCCTCCCTCAGCGTCTGCGTTTCGATCTCGGGACTCAGGTCCCCCACGAATATGTGATAGTGTTCTGAAACGAGATAAAAATAAACAAATTTACAATCACAATCTTCAAGATTCATCTCACATATATACAGGAATGAGAGAGCGATCGCGGTCTCGGGTTCGTCGACCGATCAGAGGGACAGAAAAGATGCGGCCAAATCCGTTGCGCCGAAAGCACAATAGTTCCTCGGGTCGAATATTAATCTTCCCGTTGCCGGCGACACGGTTCTTTGTCGCTGTGAAGAGCGAGACAGGGGGAGGAAAGGGGCTCCACCGAAAATTTTTTTGGTATCAGGGGTTGCCTACAAAATCTGCAGAAATACCCGAGAATTTCTCGGTCTACCTGTCCTCCCGGGCACAGCCGCCCCTACAGTCCTTTACAAACAATTTTACGAGCTCCTAATTAGTTTTGAGGAGCGGAGCCTCGCTTAATTGCGAATCGCCGGGTGTATTAGAACCCCAAAAAGCTCCGGTCAAGCGGCGCGAACGATCCTAGAATAAATGTATGATAAAATGAAAAAAATGAAAATGAAAATTTGAGAATCCCTGATACGCGTGCAGAGATGCCTCGGATTTATTCTACGATTGGTAGCGTCATTGGCTGAATGGAAATCGCCGGCAAGAGGGTGTCGATGGCGGAGGTTCGTCCCTATCCACCCCGATGAAAGAAAATCCTGACTACCCGAGTCGAAATTTTAGACCTCATTTAAGCCTCCGAATCCTCTATTCCTTTGTTGTTCAGATTTACCGACACGAATTTAGGCCTCATTTACGTCTGCTAGATCCTCAAAGACCAGTTTGACTGAATAGAGCCTCCAATTTTCGATCGAATTTGAGCCTCGAAAGCCTCCAAACAGCATATATATACTCGAATTTAGTTTTCATTTAGCACCTCTAGATCCTCATCAGCTCAGGTCGAACTCAGTAGAGCCTCGAACTTCTCCAAATTTTTGGGTCTAGATTGAACCTCGAGATACTCACAGCCGA